>SNQJ01S0033616.1:24661-66311 GCA_010110895.2 Picea sitchensis | reverse complement strand
CTACAAAGGCCAGAATTGTTCTATCTTCAAGCACATGAAACCTTGTGACAAAAGTCTTGGTATCTACACATAAGCACCAAAATTTGAATTATTTGAAATTTTGTGAGATAATATAAGATCATTTTATTAATTTCCAACAAGAGACCAAAAAAGTAAGTCAAAGGGACTAATATAGTACATACAAATATCATCAATCAAGTGTCAAGGGCCTAATATAAAAAATCCCAAAATGCACCCTTCCAATCCCACACTGGAATCAACAACCACTCTTCTAAGCATCATTTGTTTTACCATAATGCAGGAAGAATATTGTTGTTGGAAGGAGCACCAAAGAAGTAAAATGACATCACAATCACTTTGGATGATGAATATAGAATGTCCATCCAAGCACTCATCAAACTTGACAAAATTACATTTCTACCCAAAGATACAAGGACGATGAAGAAGGAAATATGAGACAAAAAGAAATATACATGAAGTAGGCAGTGGCCATTGCAAGGTCCAAAGAAGAAATATATGATATAGTAAGAGTAGAAAGAAATTCCACAAGAGACTGTGGGAACAACAAGTGGTGATGGAGGAGAAGACCCCATGAAAATTCACAACATGAACAAATTATAGATAGTTTCCAGGAAGAAGAAAAAGGTGAGGATAAAGATGAGGAACAAGAAGACCAAAACATGGATGATCCACCATTACATGACAAACAACAAGAATATTAAGATCCACAATGGATACAAAGATCCCTACCTCACCATTGGACTATGATGTATCCACAGAGACCATTGAGAAGATAACTATAAATTCCACATATGATGCTACAATGTTGAATAAGATTCAGGAAACTCATGACATTATGAAATATATTACCAGAAAAACATAAGAAATTATTTGCAACATAGTGTTGCAACTATTGGGGAAGGGAAAGGAAAAAGAAACAGGTGATGTACATAATTAAGGAAAGACATCTATGCATAACATTTTTCCTTTGGCCAACATGAATTCCTTATTCTAGCTCCACTCCAACACCTCAAAATCAATGGATATCAGTTAGATGTCATCAGAACATTTGGTCAGTTCCCATCGATCTTCAAGCATGGATAGTGGCATTCAAATATTAATAACATAAAAATTAGCAACTAAAATGTAGGAGAAGTTGTTCATCACACATAACAACTCATAGATGCTCTGGAGGAAAGGGCCTAGTAATGGCATAAAGAGAGTGTATATTTCCACATATATAGGTGATATATGTACAAACCTCTTGCATATGTGGCCATCAATCCAAGAATTAGACCTTGAAGATGTAGCTATCACTAAATATAAACACCCTTTGTAGCTACTTGATAGAGTACAACTCTCATATTAGGTTGCAACAAAGATAAAAAAAAATATTATGATAGAGCTATAAATATAGTGGCAATTAGGTAACACACAGACCATAAAACTGATGGAGAACATTGAACCATTGGCACAACAAGAAGAGAAAAAGAGATCACAGATTCAAGTTGTAATAGAACAAAGTGCTAGGGTTCACTTTTCCATCACCGATTGGCCCAAGATGAAATGCTAGAGGGAAGCACTAACAAATACACTACAACAAAGAATTCTCAGTTTCCAAGCATAGATAAATCATTGTAATCCTAAGGCATGTCAATGAAACCAAGAAGAGATTGATCATTTGTTAAAGGAGATGGATCAAATCTTACGGGCTATGAGAAAATTGTAGTTACTTTATAGAGTACATATCTCATATTAGGTTGCAACAAAGATCAACAACCATTATGATAGAGCTAGAAATAGAGTGACAATTAAGTAGAAATAGAGTGGCAATTAAGTGACACATAGACCATAAAACTGATGGAGAACATTGATTCTTGAACCATTAGCACAAAAACAAGAGAATAAGAGATCAATTATTAAATGATAACATTGAAAAGTTAAAACCCATGAAGAAACTCGTTACACGATCCCTTCGAACTAGGTAGAGGGACAACTAGTAAGGAAAAAGTTAAAATTTGAGGTAAGTTACTATCATCCCATGGGCCACATCATTTCACAACCTTATGTGATATATCATCCATTCTTATCAAAGAATGATGAAACAAACATTAAGACTCACGAGTCCAAATATATTTTTTCCTATCATTTCATGCCTTAATCAAAGTTGAGGGACCACACTGCCTCATGAATCATCATCTAGCTCAATGACACACTATGCCAAATTGTAGAAGACAAGAGTGAAGCTTGCATTCAAACCCAGTTTATTCTCTTTATATCCTTCCAAAAATAACTGTCGATCTTCTGATATTATGTATATTATATATATTTTGGAAGGCAAAACAAAATAAATGAGAAGAAACATTCAAGAGGCAGGAAGATAAAATACAATAAAAGTTGAAACAATCATTGCTATCATAATCCTTTTCTATGAGGAAACAAAATGAGATGAAGGTAAATACCTATCAAGAGGAACAAAAAACCTGTAAGTGTTCACCGCTAGAGCCTTGTGCCTCACTGCATTGGGCACTAATTGATTCCGCAAGTGCAATATGCAAAATTTCAAATTGAATCGTGTTAACCCGCTCAAGAACCTATGCAACGCTCACGAACTGAACAAATCTATGGCTATATGATAAAAATCATGCATCATAATGCTTGGATTTGAACCCAATGCACATATGGGAACATCCCATACAATTTATACCAGATGGGAGGGCCAAATTGCTCCCAAAAATCCCCTTGTTCTTTGGAAAGTGGGAAAAGGGAAGATTGTAACTTCCTAGTGCCCATACCAAAAAATTGGGGCAAATTAAACCATAAACCCATATTTTACCAAATGGGAGGGTGAATATGTACCATAAATTCTCATATTTCTAGAAATGCAGGGCGAAGATGTAACATAAATTCCCATATTTCTTGAAAATGGGGCGATTGGAAGCTTGGAGCTCCAAATTTCAAGAGAGAAATATAATTTCTTTTCTCTCTGGAAAATAGAAACGTGGGCTAACCCTCATTACAAATTTTATTTTAAAATAAATTAGGGGCTATTGATATAAGTTTTAAAAAATCACTCTAATACAAACAATTCGCCCAATAAAAATTTGGAGGCCCCTTAATTTCGCCCATGAGCGAAATTTCGCCCCTAAAATCATCCTTGCATACGATATATGTTTGGGGTGCACGACAACTCGTTGGAAAGGTATCTTCGATAAGATTAATTTTCGGTTCTCAATCAGAGCCTTTGAATATCATTGAGAAGATCGATCCCGAAAAATGTTCATTTAGGCCCTCAAAATGGCCTAGCCAGTTAAAAATTGCTAAAAATAGTAAATTACCAAAATTGACAGAAAATTGTTTTGAGCCAGTTGGAAAAGGAAGGTGGCTATCGATATCCACATGGGTCAATCCTCCCTCCTTAGGAATCAATGGTCTCCATTGCATTGAGTGCCCGGGGGAGAGGGAAAAACGTTTGTTGAATCTGCATCTTGATGAGTTGCTTGCCTTGTTGGAGAAGTTGCGTTTCTTAGCTTGTTGAAGATTGTCACGAACCTGTGATTGGAAGGGTTAGACCTTCTTAACCATTATGGATACATGAGATGCATGTGTGAAAAATGAATCTTTACAATTTTCTGCAATCTTTTCGACTTGGTTCTGTTGGATAGAAGGTGCTTGCACTGAGGCTGCAGTGGTGTTCTTTTGTTAACGCTTTGAACATACTGTAAACAAGCCGAACTTTTTAGTATGAGATACTAACTTGAGACACTCTTTAGGTGGGACACTAGTCGGAATTACCTATGGTATTCTGTAGAGATGACCCCCCAGAGTAACAATGACACTATGTGGTCGAGACTCATAAATAACATGGTGCTTCCACATATATGGTTGGCCCAAGAGAACATCACAGACATCCAGGGGGAGACATCACATAATACCTCTTCCTTGAAGGGATGCATGTTGTATGACAATCGACACTGTTGGCTGACATGAATATCTTGTCCCTGGTGAAGCCACCCAATGTTATATGGATGAGGGTGTGGTGTTGTTGACAATCCCAAATTTTTGATGACCTCTATGGAGATGAAGTTCTTATGGCTTCCATTATCAACAATAAAATGCAGCGAGGTCCCCTTCACCCACATCTGTGAATGAAAAAGGCATTCTCCCTCTTCAAAATCTGTTGGTTCTTCTGGTTGAATTGTTGTGGTCACGACAATAACAGTGGGGTTTGCGTCGATGATCTGTCTTCTATCAGTATTTTCATAATCGAATTATGAATCAAGGTTCGGCTCCTTATATTTTATCTCGGCCACCAATGAATGTTTGAGCGACATTCATCGGTGTTGTGTCAGGGGCTTTTGTGGAAATCACACCATTTTCCAGTGTCCTTTTTCGTCTTTCTGTGACCCTTCTTTTCCTGTGGCTTGGACTGGTTTTCGAGATGTTGTTTGTTAGGGTCGTCTTTATCATACTTTGGTTGTTGTGGATTTGCAAACCCGAACTCATTTTTGTTCCAGTGCTTAAACTTCTGCTCAATTTTAACAACATATTGATAAACAGAACTGAGTGATGATATGTCCAGAAAATCCATTTCAGTTTGGATGTATCTATGTAGAGCCCCACAATATTTAAGAACCAACTGTCGTTCGAAGTCTTTGATACCCATCTTGGTGCGCAAGGTATGGAAGGTATTTGTGAACTCCATAACTTCTTGGTCCCTTTATTTACGCAGTGTGGTCCATCTCATGTATTGGTCCTCATAGTTGCCAATAGGGTAATATTGTTCCTTTATTGCATCCACAAAAAAATCCCAAGTGGGATCCGCCCCATATATTCCATACTCCTCTGTGGAAATTTTATCCCAGTAATTTTACCCCCAATGTTTGACATGGGGGGGAGACTTAAGGAGTGGGAAGGTGATCTTTTCCTTGTCAGAGAAATTATGAATAGAGAAATAACGTTCTAGCAGATTTAACCATTTTTCTAAGGCATCCACATCTATCTGTCCTTCAAATATGGGAATATAAAAATTAACTTGTACCTTGAAAGGAGAGGTACTTTTGAAGTGTCTGCTTGATGAAGATGCATTTATTGTTATCAACAGGCATTGAAGAATGTGGGAAATGTTTTTCATCATTTCGTCCCTCTGTCACGTGAGAGCTTGCTCAAGCAACAAATTAATAGAATCGTTTTCTTTGTCATTTTTCTTTTCTTCCACCATGGAGGGTTTCTCCGATGTGTGAGATATGTTGTCTTCAAGAGAGAAAATATTGAGACCCAACATGCTATACTTGGACCTCGTCGGGGACATCCACTGAAAAATGATCAAGAGAAGCCTGCTCTGATACCACTGATTCGGATTATTTTCGGCACAAAATGAGAGCGGAGATATAATAAAGAAATGCATAGAGATATATTAGATATCCAATAATATGACAGAAATGTATAAGAGATGCAACCAACAACACAGAGATAAATTAATACACAATTTTCTATCAATCAATGAAAATTTACAAAGACTATAAAAATACAGAGTGAAAGACTCACTAGAATGGTGGCAACTTATCTCTGAGAAGAGATGTGTCTGCTACTCGCATTCACAAGAAGATGATTTTACAATGAGGCTCCAAAGGGATTTTTATCATAAATAAAATCCAAAACCCTAACCCCGGAAGATGAAGATCCAACAGTTTTGTGGACCCCATTTTGGGTAGTTTGGTGTATCAACTTCATAGGGTCATAACGTTGGCATACGATCTTTGTTTGGAGCACACAATAGATTGCTAGAAAGGTATCGTCAAGGAGATTCATTTTTGGGGCTCAATCAAATTCTTTGGCTATTTTTGATGATTGAAATCATCAACGAATTTTTTCCCACAAAGTGTTTCTAAAGCCTATTATTATAAAAGCTAAATAATACTAGTAGGTGGGACCCCCTTGTAGATTGGAGATTAGGTCTGGTCCTTATGTGATTTTTGAGCTCATGTTCGACACTACTTACATGGTTGATGAGATCTTGTTTTTATTAGCTATGGATTGGACTTATGAAGTATTGGTTCTTATGTTACTACGACCTATGTTATTCATTTGTACCATTGCTATTTGTTCTTGGGACACCTGCACAACAGACATGTTAGTAATAATACATAAAAGGCAGTTGGAAAAAACAACAACACATACAAGAAATTGGAAATAAATGAAAAGAAATGCAACAAATGCAAAGGGAAGAATTTCAACTATGCTATATACTATACTATGTGCATCGATTTGTTTTTATGGACTCTTGTTATCCTAGCTACTAGGTTAATAGCTATGAGATTTTGTTCTTGATTTATATAGTTGATATGCAATGGTGATTATGTTATGGCATAAGTTGATGTGGATCGCGCTATTTGGATGATTCGATCCATGGTTATTGGATTATATGGTTGATATGTAATATGGTCAAGTTGGAAATGGGAGATATGATGTGGATGGTGCATTTGACAAGTAACAGATGCAAATTCCAATGCAGGGTTTAATTTAGTGTTGTTAATGAAATTTTTGTTGGCACGTACTGATGAGTTAATGAATTGTGAGTGGAGGCTACGTGCATTTACTGCACGTCACCTTTACTCCTTCCGTTGGCTTCCACCCTATTCGAGCTATTGTTCAAACTTGTCGTTGTAGTTATACTTTGATTTCTTAGCAAAGAGGAACCGCTCATCCAACTCGCGTTTTAAGGTGTTCGATTATAGGTATGTCTTTGTTTGGACATTCATGAGTATGCTTTAGTTATGAAATGATTATTGGCTCGGGTGTATTGGTTTGTGCTTTCCTTAAGTATTGCAACTGTGTAAAACTGTGATTTTGAAATGAAGCATCGATGGTTCTTTCTGCAATAATCTTGAATTCATAGTGTTATTGGTCATCCTAGGGGTTAGCATCCATAAGGGCTCTATATTACCTTTGTTGGTTTAGTTGGAGGTTTTTTGTTTGGTCTGGGGTGGTTGGTTGTCCTCACGCATTCGTATTGCTATGTCTAGTCTTTGGCTTTTATGGGGTTTTAATGGTTGGAATCTCTATGTGTCACTACGTCTTGAGCATTGGTTTGTTTCCACCACTAAAGGTAACGTAGTGGGTTATTTTGTTCTTTCTCGGCACTGTCTTCATTGCAGTGTTGTGTTTGTTTGATTGAGAGCCACAAGGGTTATACCCTACGTGTATTAAGTATCATTTCCAGGATGAATTGGAGCCTCGCCCTTCTGTTTTATCCCTCCTCTCGCGGGATTTGTTACCTGTCTATGAATAAGTTGTGGTTCTCTTTGTGTATTCACCGTTGGTCTCGGGGGTTTTCACCATTCAAGGGAGTTAGCTCTAGCTTTTCCTGTGTTGATCACAGGGCAAATCCTTAACTCCAAAGGTCTGAGGGTTGATAGAGAAGACCGATGTGGCCTGTCAGTTTTATCGCTTGGTTATTGTTGGATGGTTTTGTATTTTTGACAAAACTGGGTACAGACTCACCCAGTTGCTCTTAGGATGATCATGTGGGTTTATATATAGTCACTTCATGTGTTATTAAAATGAATAACCCTGCATTGTTAATTGGGTAGTCCAGATACATAATCGCTCTCCTTGTGTTTAATAACCTGATATTGTTTATTTAATAAGGTCACATCCTCACTCCATGTTGATGCATGGTTGCCACAACATGATTGGTTGTTTGGTTGATTGGTTGATTGGTTGATGCAAAACCATAGTATTTTTTCACTAAAGGATTATTTGGATGGCATTGGTTACAATTGCTTAATGATTCTCGTGCATGATGCATTTGTGTGTGTGGTGTTCCTACACAAAGAATAAATGGTCATTGTAATGTGATTACTTTTGGGGAGAAATGGTTATTGCAACCCGGATGATTGTAGAAAATCAATCCACTGTATGCATTACAATTATGTGATTGATAAGCATGAGTTTTACACAACATGTTTGGTTGCGATTTGATCAATTTGAAGCAATACTATGTTAGACAGATAGCTTGACACAATGGGTTAAGTTAATACTGCGACTGTGTGTTTAGAAATTTAAAATGGAAATTTCGCATCGTGGTGTTTTTTGGTGGCTGTCCACTGTGTATAATATGGATGTTTTGGGTTCCACACTTAGAGATAGTCACAGAGTTTAAGCATGACTACGTGGCTTTTAGATTTTTTTTTTATGAAGACATGCATGTTGTTGATACCTCATCATGAGGGACAGCCCAACATGTTAGAGTCACATTGAATTGATCTTGTACAGTGACAAAATTACACTTGCATAATTGAATTATTCTGTGCATAGCATGTTTTGGAATGGTGGTTGTTGTCCGTCTGTTTAAATGGTGATCAGGGTTTTTGCAATTTTAATATGAATTACTGGGTTGACTGCCCATTAGGTATGTTTAAAGAATTTCATGCATGTTAACATTGATAGGCACGGGTGCAGTGACAGTCTGAATTCATTGCAATTTTGAAATACGACTTTTGAGTGGTTTTTGATGATTGAATAAATGTGTGGGCAATGGTTTTTTTGATGATGAGTAGAGTGGAAATGGTTACTGGTTACACATTTGAAAATTTGTTATAATATGTTAATTGGATAAATAAGAGTAACGGACCTTCCCTACATATCATTTTGGAACATAGACTACGTTGTTTGATGGCACTGTGTTAAACATTTGATTACAATGGGTAAGTTGATGCACATAACTGTTTGAACTTTAATCAGTAATTATTTGGGTCTCACTGGTCATTTGGTTGAGGTGGTTCCTTTTACAAAATGGTTTATGGATCACTTGATTAATTTTATGAACAATAATCACTCTTTTTCCCTACAATTATTTCTCTTTCCGCTAATTACAACCCCCTCGCCTTCCCACATTCATTTTTCACTCCTTGTTCTAAAATTGATTACAGTCAAGAATTTTTTTGTGTTGAAGCAATTAGAAGTAGTGGTGTCATGGTTGAATTACAGTGATGTTTCCTGGTTTGCATTACAATTGATTGTTTGTTGTCTTTGAGCAGTAACCGTGTTCTTTTCCCCCTGCTCTTATCATGTTTCGCTCAACACAAACCCCTCTCATATCCCAGAACCCTTTGTTCATCCCCTACTCATTGACAAATGATTAAACAATTTGTATGGAATGGATTGCATGAGTCTTATATATTGTTGAGCCAAAATATATTTCATATTTTTAAATGAGTTATCATGTATGGTTATTTAAAATATTATTTTCTAATCAATCACACATATAGGGATGAGTTATTCAAATAAAAGGCTGAAAACCAAGGCCTACTATGCCTCTGTCAAAGAGAAGGTCGGTACTTCCCCTTCCACATCTTCAGATAATTCTGGTAAATCTGTGTCCTCCCATTTGCATTGGAAGGACGATTGCCTTTATATGATAAGAAATATGAGGCTTGAATATTCCACACAGCCTAAGGCAGGTTCAAAAGTACTAAAAAATGATAGCATCAACAAGGGAAAGATTGCCTCACAAACCGGGAAATATGGATTTCAAGTTTTGTTTATTATTGTTGAATACAGTTGAGTTCAGATTTTCGTATGGCATGCTTTTTGGATATGTTGGTAATATATTTTGGAAATGATTACAAAAGATAAATTTCCAAATGTTAATATGATGATGGGAGTCACAAGGAGGTGTGTTTTTGCTTAATTGACTAGTATGTTATGATTGTTAAGAACAAATGGGAGTCACAAGGGGTCCCATCTACTAGTTATTATTTAATTATAACCCTTGTTATGATTATTACTTTTCCCCCTAATTAGAAGTTAGTTGATTCTTTTAATTAACTTAACTAATGAGTTGGTTCAACTACTTCAACCAATTCTAATTTGTTAAAAGGAAAGATGAAAGGGAGGAACAGAGGGGGATAGAAGTGGAAGCATACTAAGGTTTTCTCTTTGAGTTTATGTTGAGATAGTTCAGTTTTCATTCATTCATATATTCATCACAAGCCTAATTATGTTTTATGATAGAAGGGTCTTATTGTAGACAACAATATTCAGGGCTGAATCACATCATTTAGACACTTGTTTTTCAGAGGTGTTGATCTATCTTTGATAGTCTGTGTAGACTTGTCTGTTTGTGAATTAGTTTTCATGACTGCAAAAGGCTATTGTGCAGAGTCAAGTGGGCAGCAAAATGTGTCAAGATGATCCAACTTTTTGAGTTCATTTTTGGTTTTCTGTCAGAGGTCCTTTTGTATGTTCCATCGGGGATGTATAAGTTTGACTTTGGTCCAAGATTTCTGTATGTGATTTTGTAAAGAAAATAACTCTTTGGTGAATTGGAATGAAATAAAGGATTGTTTTATGTCTCATTTGTCTTGATTATCATCTTGGTATATTTACTTATGTCTTTACATTTATTTCAACAACTGTTATATTCATAAAATTACATAAAAAGTAAATCTCCAGCAAGTTTTTTTTGTTGATAAAAGACTAGCCTAAGCACTTGTAATTAATACTTGTGAGTTAGGATGTTATTTTTGTTGGCTATAAACATAGGGTGATATTCCCATCTATTTTGATGTAAGATCATTTCATATCTTTTAATCAACATTTATTTGGCGACCATACTGGGGATATATTTGATATCTCTCCAGATCATTTTTATACTCGATGTTCATCGATACATCTTTCTTTTATGAATTTGATTCTTTGACTGTTTTACTCTTAATGATTGGTCCTGTTGCAAGGCATCCCAATTTTGAGCCCGGTCTCCAAGACCAGGCCAACATTGCTTTGAATCTATTTAATACCATATTAGACATCACCAACACTCTTGCTGAGCTTAACCATTCTTGGGAAACAATTGAATGAGATATTAGTGCTCAAGAACATTTGGAAGCTAAACGTAGGAAGCCTAGAAATCAACAATGACCCTTTTGTTTTTTCAAATTTTTGGCCTTTCTTTCATTTCCTTAGGTTCTCATTCTTCTAGAAGAAGAAGCGGCGTGTCACCTGCAATCAATCCTATTGCTGAAATAGGAAGAAGAAACGTTGTGCTATCTTCCCAACAAAGTGCTCTAAGGAGAACTTTATCTAATTCATACATCTCGTATTTCTTTCCCTCATCTATCATCCACAAGATGGAATCTAGTGGTGGCTTTGGTGGCACTGGAAGTGCTCCATCTTCCCCATATTCACTGTCCTCAGTGATTGGTAGCTTATATAGCCACCATATCCCTATACAATCTACCACAAATTCCACCAAAGTCATTAAAAAATATGGGCTTTTTCAGTTCGAAGAAGATTCCACAACTACCCCATGGCATGTTTCCTCTCCTCTTAACCTAGCACCTGCCTAAGTTTTCAGGAAATAAAACTATCAGTACAAACAAACACCTGGTGGAATTTTCTAATGCTTGTCATAACATAGGGGCCAATGACAATGACACTTACATGCGCTTGTTCTTCAATTCCTTGGAAGGAAAGGCTGTGGCCGATTTCTTTGATCTTCCTCCTAAGATTTTGTCTACTTGGGAGGATTTAATCTATTGGTTTCGATGCACTTATGGGAAATCCAAAATCCTCACCAAGAATTTAAGGGAATACAATAACATCACCTATAAGGAGGGTAAGACCATAAAGTCTTTCAACTTGCATTTCACCAAGTTATACAACCAAATCCTCGAACTTATCCACCCTCAAAACCAAGACACTTTCATGCATTACTACAATGCATTTCCTTCTCCCTACCATCATAGGCTTGATGAAGAAGCCATTGATAATCTTGGTTCCACTCTGCATACTTTCTCAGAGTATGAAGAACAGCTTGAAAGAACAGGTCTTTCCCAGGGAGAATCAGTTAAACATACAGACATGTCCGCCCTCTTGTAGCTAGTACAATATATGAACAATCATATGATAGCATTCAAGCGAAAGGGAACTGTCTCCCCTCTCACCCTGGAGCTTCATCCTCTTCTGCACCCCCCCTTTAGAAATCTGGTTGAGAACAATTTTCAGCCTAAAGCTATCCTGCCTCGGAGTTGGTGTAACTTTTACAAGAAACACCATGAGGAAACCACATGTGAGATAAAGAAGAGTGTCAGAGGTAAGATATTTGGTAAAAGACCAGAAGCTACTATCATTGTCCTAGATTTTTCAGAGCCAGAGGATGTCATGGTCATCAATACTAGGAACAAAGCTTATGCTCCCAAGGGAAAATTTGATTCTCCCCGCACTTCTTCTACCCCGAGCTCATCCTCGATCGCTGCAATTGTCTAGGTTCCTAATCTTCCCGAGAGTCAAGGAATCACCCCTCCTCTCCCCCCTTCCAAATACAATATCTTGAACCAGTTGGACAACATCAAAGTAGATGTGACCCTCCTAGACATGGTTGTCGTCCCTGAACAACAAATGCATATGAAATAATTCATGGAAGAAAAGATTATGTTGTAGCCAATATTTTCGAAGAGGTAAATGAAGAGGATTCTTATGTAAATAAAGTAGGTGTACATAACTTGAGATACCCTGTAAAGAATCCCCCTTTTTATATTTCTGCAAAGATCATGGATAATATTTCCCATTGTTTCCTCATTGATGGTGGTTTGGGCCCAAGTGTGATGTCAAAGATTATTATGGACAATATAGGCTTTTCTTGTAAAAATGAAAACACCAGAAGAATGCTCTCCTATAATAGTCTACACCAAACAACCATAGGCGAGATTAAGGATGTAACCTTAATTTTATGCACTCATCCTGAGATAAGGACAACCCTCAACATTCAGGTGATTGATATGATTGTAAGAAATTACTCAATTATCTTGGGGAGAGATTAGCAAGACTTAACAGGTGGATACCTCTCACTCAACGAGACACATTTATCCATTCCTCAGAATGGTAAGAATATTATAGTCCTTATAGAGGGAATAATTTCACCCTACATAGAGAGTGTTCCACAATCTAGTGTAACCTATATCAAAGAGGACCTAGGAGAATATTCCATATTTGATGAAGAGGATAATATTCCTTTGGCAATAATCGATTTAGATGAGGATATGTGGCATATGAACTTTGATGGTTCACGCTCTAATGAAGGTAATGGGGATGGCATTATATGGGTTTCCCTTGCAGGAAAAAATCATAATTTGTCTTATAGGTTAGAGTTTGCCTGTACAAACAATGTCACTAAGTCCAAAGATTTATTATTAGGCACTGAAAACGCCCTTAATATTGGTTGTGGTCACCTTTTAGATTTCAGAGATTCTGAGCTTGTTGTGAACTTGATACGAAAAATGTGCCCTCCTAGCAACAAGATGATGGAATGATACTCCCAAACTGTTTGGCAACTTATCTCGAACCTTTTATCCTTCAACATCACTCAAGTTAAGAGGGAGTTGAATTCAATGGCTGGTCGGTTAGAAATCTTTGTAGCTTCTCCTACTCAACAACTTTTGCCTCAGATGCCTGATTGTTCTTTTCAATCTCTATGTCGTCCATATATCCCTGAAAATGTAGAAACTTGGCAGGCCCTCCCTAACAATGATAGTATTTGTGATTTCATTCAATATGAACGTCTTAAGCCTGAGGAAATTATTTCCACATAAAACAATAAGATTCCTGAGAGATTGACTCCTCTTGGCGGTTCATTTTCATTGAGTGTTGTAAGCAATAAAGAAAAACAAAAAAAAGAGGAGTTACGAATGAAAGTGGGTAAAACCATCTCCTCAAACATTGGGGCACCCAAATCTCCAAAAAACGATAACATAGATACCCAATGTTCTAATAATGAAAAAATGAAGTTTTCCAAGCTACTTGGTGGATTTAGAAAGGTTTCAGTTTGGCATTATAAGGATCTTCGTGGTTTTTATCCTGGTCTTTTACAGAATGCTATTCCCATCAACGAAGGCCTGAAACCAGCTAGGAAAAAACAAAGACTTGTTAACTCTGAACTTAAATCAGATTTTCAGAGGGAGTTGGAGAATTTCTTAAGGGCTGGAATTATTTTTTCAGTCCATCTTGAATGGGTTCCAAACTGGGTCCCTGTTTCGAAGACCACTGATCATATTAGAAATTGCATTAATTTTTGAACTTTCAGGCAAGCTATTATGAGAAATCAGTTTCCTCCTCTCATTATGGAAATGGTTCTGCAACAGTTTGTAGATTCACAGTTAGGGCCCTTACTCAATAGTTTTTCTGGTTGCAAGAAAATCAAGGTAAAAGGGGAAGTTGCACACAAAACCACTCTTATCACTTATTGGGGTACCATGTCTTACAAATGCCAGATTTCTAGCTTAATTGATATAGGTACTACTTTTAAAAGACCTATGCACATGACTCTCGATGAATTGGTCAGTCTTCATCTCTATCTTGATGATTTAATTATGTGCGTCAAGGGAATGATAATTACAACAGAATTCCAAGTGTTGGGTCCTTTCCAAATTACTTTTTTCTTAGACACTAACTCTTACATTTTAAAGGATTTACAGAAGCAATTGTTTTCCTACAATGTTAACAACCCTCGCTTGAAATATTGCAAGGGGCCAACGTGAAGATTTCTAATGCTATATGGATTTTTTGTATACTAGTAGCCTAGCTCTTCTTCTTTTTGTGCTTCTTTTTCTATTTGACTTCAACTTTCTGAGTTAAAATTTGTTCTTGATATCTTATTCATTTTTTGTCTTTTATTGTTGTTGTTTTAATTTATGCATTGTTACTTCTGTTATGATGTTTTTCCTTATCATCTTTTAGTTAATTTGGTCAAAATAAGATGTTGGATCAATTCTGCCACAGTGACACTCCTGCGAAGCATTGTTAGTCAATAACAATCAATCTTACACAACTATTATGATGTCTCCTCTGAAGGACCCTTGAAATTGTTATATATTTCCACTATTGTCTTGTAAATAATTGGTTATCTCCTGCTTCTTCTTGCCATTTATTCACCCATTCAGATTTTAAGAGAAAGTCTAAACGTTTTTCTCCTTAAAGTCGAGAGTAGATTCCGGTCGAATGATTATGCATACAGTGGTAAAAAACCCTCATACTTAACACTTTTCACCCTCATACAGTGGTAAAAACACCTCATACGTCACCTTTACTCCTTCTATTGGCCGCCACCTTATTTCTTAGCAGAGAGGAACTGCTCGGCCAGCTCATGTTTTAAGGTGTTCGATTACAGGTATGTATTTGTTTGGCCATTCATGAGTATGCTCTAGTTATGAAATGATTATTGGCTCGGGTGTATTGGTTTGTTCTTTCCTTAAGTATTGCAACTATGTAAAATTGTGATTTTGAAATGAAGCATCGATGGTTCTTTCTGCAATAATATTGAATTCATAGTGTTATTGGTCATCCTGAGGGTTAGCAACCATAAGGGCTCTCTATTACCTTTGTTGGTTTAGTTGGAGGTTTTTTGTTTGGTCTGGGGTCACCGGTTGTCCTCATGCATTCGTATTGCTATGTCTAGTCTTTGGATTTTATGGGGTTTTAATGGTTGGAAGCTCTCTGTGTCACTACATCTTGAGCATTGGTTTGTTTCCACCACTAAAGGTAACGCAGTGGGTTATTTTGTTCTTTCTCGGCCCTGTCTTCACTGCGGCGTTGTGTTTGTTTGATTGAGAGCCACGAGGGTTATACCCTGCATGTATTAAGTATCATTTCCAAGTCGAATTGGAGCCAACCCTCCTCTCACGGGATTTATTACATGTCCACGAATAAATCGTGGTTCTCTCTGTGTATGCACCATTGGTCTCGGAGGTTTTCACCATTGAAGTGAGTTAGCTCTATCTTTTCCTGTGTTGATCACAGGGAAAACTGTTAACTCCACAGGTCTGAGGGTTGATATGGAAGACCGATGTGACCTGTCAGGTTTGCCGCTTGGTTATTGTTGGATGGTTGTGTATTTTCGACAAAATTGGGTACATACTCGCCCAGTTGGTCTTAAGATGATCGTGTGGGTTTATATATAGTCACTGCCTATGTTATTAAAATGAATAACCCTACATTGTTAAATGGGCAGTCCAGATACATAATCTCTCTCCTTGTGTTTGATAACCCAATATTGTTTATTTAATAAGGTTATAGTCTCACTCCATGTTAATGCGTGGTTTCCACAACATGATTGGTTGTTTGGTTGATTGGTTGATTGGTTGATTGGTTGATGCAAAATCATAGTATTTTTTCACTAAGGATTATTTGGATGGCATTGGTTACAATTGCTTAATGATGCTCACGCATGATGAATTTGTGTGTGTGGTGTTCCTACACAAATAATAAATTGTCATTGTAATGTGAGTTATTTTGGGGAGAAATGGTTATTGCAACCTGGATGACTGTAGAAAATCCATCTACTGTATGCATTACGATTATGTGATTGCATAAGCATGAGTTTTACACAACATGTTTGGTTGCAATTTGATCAATTTGAAGCAATACTGTGTTAGATCGATATCTCGGCATGATGGGTTAAGTTAATACTTCGACTGTGTGTTTAGAAATTTAAAATGAAAATGTCGCATCGTAGTGTTTTTGGGTGCCTGTCCACTGTGTATAATATGGATGTTTTGGGTTCCACACTCAAAGATAGTCACAGAGTTTGACCACGACTTTGTTTCTTTTCAATTATTTTTTTTATGAAGACAGGGATGTTGTTGATACCTCATCATGATGGACAGCCCAACTTGTTAGAGTCACATTGAATTGATCTTGTACAGTGACAAAATTACACTTGCATAATTGAATTATTATGTGCATAGCATGTTTTGGAATGGTGGTTGTTGTCTATCTGTTTAAATGACGATCAGGGTTTTTGCAATTTTAATATGAATTACTGGGTTGACTGTCCATTAGGTATGTTTAAAGAATGTTGTGCATGTTAACACTGACAAGCACAGGTGCAGTGACAGTCTGAATTCATTGCAATTTTGAAACGCGACTTTTGAGTGGTTTTTGATGATTCAAGAAATGTGTGGACAGTGGGTGTTTTTTATGATGAGCAGAGTGGAAATGGTTACTAGTTACACATTTGAAAATTTGTTATACAATGTAAATTGGATAAATAAGAGTAACAAACCTTCCCTACATATCATGTTGGAATATAGACTACCTTGTTTGATGGCACTGTGTTAAATATTTGATTACAATGAGTAAGTTGATGCAAATAACTGTTTGAACTTTACTCAGTAATTGTTTTGGGTCACGATGGTCATTTGGTTGAGGTGGTTCCTTTTATAGAATGGTTTATGGATCACTTGATTAATTTTATAAACAATAATCACTATTTTCCCCTACCAATATTTCACTTTCTGCTAATTACAACCCCCTCGCCTTCCCACATTCATTTTTCACTCCTTTTTCTAAAATTGATTATAGTCAAGAATTTTTTTGTGTTGAAGTAGTTAGAAGTAGCGGTGTCGTGGTTGAATTACAGTGATGTTTCTTGGTTTTCATTACAATTGATTATTTGTTGTCTTTGAGCAGTAACTGTGTTATTTTCTCCCCAATATTATCATGTTTTGCTCAATACAAACCACTCGCATATCCCAGAACCCTTTGTTCATCCCCTTCTCTTTGACAAACGGTTAAAAAATTTGTATGGATTGGATTGCATGAGTCTGATATATGGTTGAGCCAAAATCTATTTCATATTTTTAAAAGACTTATCATGTGTGGTTATTTAAAATATTATTTTCTAATCAATCATGCATACATGGATGAGCTATTAAAATAAAAGGCTGAAAATTGAGGCCTACTACGCCTCTCTCAAAGACAAGGACGCTACTACCCCTTTCGCATCTTCAGATAATTCTGGTAAATCTGTGTCCTCCCATTTGCATTGGAAGGATGATTTCCCTCATATGATAAGAAAGATGAGGCTTGAAGATTCCACACAGCCTAAGGCAAGTTCAGAAGGACTAAAAGATGATAGAATCAGTAAGGGAAAGATTGCCTCACAAACTGGGAAATCTGGACTTTAAGTTTTGTTTATTATTGTTGATGACAGCTAACTTCAAATTTTCGTATGGCATGCTTTTTGGATATGTTGGTAATATATTTTGGAAATAATTGCAAAAGATAAATTGTCAAATGTTAATATGATGATGGGAGTCACAAGGAGGTGTATTTTTTTCTTAATTGACTAGTATGTTATGATTGTTAAGAACAAATGGGAGTCACAAGGGGTCCCATCTACTAGTTATTATTTAATTATAACCCTTATTATGATTATTACTCTCCCCCCTAACTAAAATTTAGTTGATTCTTTTAATTAAATTAACTAATGATTTGGTTCAACTACTTCAACCAATTCTAATTTGCTAAAATGAAAGAGGAAAGGGAGGAACAGAGGGGGACAGAAGCAGAAGCATACTACGGTTTGTTCTTTGAGTTTATGTTGAGATAGTTCAGTTTTCATTCATTCATATATACATCACAAGCCTAATTCTCTTTTATGATAACAAGTTTTTATTGTAGACAACAATATTCAGTTTGAATCACATCATTTAGACACTTGTTTTTCAGAGGTGTTGATATATCTTTGATAGTCTGTGTAGACTTGTTTATTTGTGAATTAGTTTTCAGGACTGACAAAGGCTATTGTGCAGAGTCGAGTGGGCAAAAATTTGTGGCAAGATGATCCAGCTTTTAGAGTTCAGTTTTTGTTTTCTGTCAGAGGTCCTTTTGTATGTTCCATTGGGGATGTCTAAGTTTGTCTTTGGTCCAAGATTTATGTATGAGATTTTGTAAAGAAAACAAATCTTTGGTGAATTGGAATGAAATAAAGGATTGATTTATCTCTCATCTGTCTTGATTATCATATTGGTATCTTTACTTATGTCTTTACATTTATTTCAAAAACTGTTATATTCAGAAAATTACATAAAAAGTAAATTTCCAGCAAGTTTTTTTTGTTGATAAAAGACTAGCCTAAGCACTTGTACTTAATACTTGTGAGTTAGGATGTTATTTTTGTTGGCTATAAAGATAGGGTGATATTCCCATCTATTTTTATTTAGCCAAGCATAATATGAAAAATTCTTGAGTAAGATATTTTCATATCTTTTCCTCAACAACTATCATTGAGATGATCGATCCCGAAAAAACTTCATTTAGGCCCTCAAAATGGCCCCAGAAGTTAAAAAGTGCAAAAAATTGGTAAATTACCAAAATTGCCAGAAAACTATTTTGAGCCAGTTGGAAAATGTGGTTGGCCACCGATATCCACCTAGATGAATCCTCCCTCCTTAGGAAGAAATGGTATCAATTGTGTTGAGTTACCAGCGGAGAGGGAAAAGCGTTTGATGAATTTGCATCTTGATGAGTTGCTTGGCTTGTTGGAGAAGTTGCACTGCTTAGCTTGTTGAAGGTTGTCATGAACCTATGGATAGAAGGGTTGGACCTTTTTAACCATTCTGGCTACATGAGATGCCTGTGTGCAGAAGGAATCTTTACAATTTGTTACAATCTTGTCGACTTGCTTTTGTTGGATAGAAGGTGCTTGGACTGAGGCTGAAGTGGTGTTCTTATGTTCATGCTTTCAATAGACCATGAAAAAGATTAATTTTGTAGTATGAGATACTACCTTGCAACATTGTTTAGGTGAGACAATAGTCATAATTACTTCTAGTATCCTGTAGATATGACTCCCCGGAGTAACAATGACACTACGGAGTTGAGACTCATAAATAACATGGTGCTTCCACATATATGATTGGCCCAAGAGAACATCACAAACATACAGGGGGGAACATCACATAATACCTTGTCCTTGAAGGGTTGGGTTCCATATGACAATCAAAACTATTGGTTGACACAAAGATCTGATCCCTGGAGATGCCAACCGATGTTTATGGCTACGGGTGTGGTGTTGTCGACAATCCCAACTTTTTGATGACCTCTGTTGAGATGAGGTTCTTCTGGCTTTCGATATCAACAATAAAACACAGTGGGGTCCCCTTCACCCACATTTGTGAATGAAAAAGGTGCTCCCCTTATTCAAAATACGTTGGTTCTTTTGGTTGAATTATTGCAGTCGCCAAAATAGTAGTGGGGTCTAAGTTGATGATCTATCTTCTATCTGTATTTTTGGAATCAAATTTTGAATCAGGGTTCGACTCCTTGTATTTTATCAACCACCAATGAATTTTTTGAGTGATTTTCATCGGTGTTGTGCCAGGGGATTTTGTGGAAATCACACCATTTTCCAATGTCCTTCGTCTTTCCATGACCCTTCTTTTCCTGTGGCTTGGACTGGTTTTCGAGATGTTTTTTGTTAGGGCCATATTTATCATACTTTGGTTGTTGCAAATTTTCATACCCAAACTCCCATTTTTTCTGGTGCTTAAACTTCTTCTTGATTTTAACAACATATCAATAAGAAGAACCGAGTGATGAGATGTCCAGAAAATCCATTTCAATTTGGATGTATTTGTGTAGGGCCCCATGGTATTTCAAAACCAAATGTCGTTCAAAGTCTTTAAAACCCATCTTGGTGCACAAGGTATGGAAGGTATTGGTGAACTCCATAACTAATTGGCCCCTTTCTTGTCGCAGTGTGGTCCATCTCATGTATTGGTCCTCATAGTTTCCAACAGGGTAATATTTTTTTTTTTTTATAAGTAAGAAATTTTATAAAGAACCTTCAAAAACCAGAGTTACAAAATTTGCATAGTGTCATGCTGTAATTACTAAACTTCCCTAGAGGGAATCCAGTTCAACCAACCGGTATTAGGACCAAAGTAGCTAGCAATATTTTAGTACTTGTAAGCATAGTTCAGACTTAGCAAACTAAGAACAAGAAGCAAAAACGCTATCTGAGTGGTATAGAGGTCAGACATGACATTTGGACAGAGGTTATACACCTGGCTTGTAGATTTTCCCTCTCAATGGAGAGATGAAAAAGGTCATTGGGTCCCATGTCTCCTCTTTGACAATTGTCCCCCTCCATTCCATTTTCTCCTGCATGGTTGCATCCTCATCACTGCTTTCCTTTTCTCCGCCAGGCCGAGTGCTTCCCATTTCCCTGGGTGCATGCATGCCCGATCATGCTGCAATGTGCTCACTAAGTGATTCTTTTGCAAAGGGCGTGTACTCCGCATCCATGGCCATGTGCATGGTTGGACCCGAGTTTCCATCTTTTGTGGGAATTCCCCCACCCCTTGAGTCGCCTGCCTGAATGTACTCTGTCGGAGTGTACTTTGTTGTCCTAGTTGCAACTGGTGAGGAGTGGAAGGTCCCCTAGAAAGAGGAGAGGATCTGGAGGAGCGCAATAGTCTTTTCATCCAGTATCTCCATTCAAAAATGGAGGTCCTCCAGTCCCTATCGAATCTCGAAGACCAGATCGTGGAGAATGGCAAGGCTATCCTACAGTTGCAAATCTTGGACGGAGTATGAAAAGAAATGTGGCCCTGATTGGGTTCCTAGGAAAAAGGGTGGTGCTCCCAAGGATGGGCGAGTGTAAGAATTCTCTGGCAGGCCTGGTGCATTGGCTAGTGAGTTCGGTCGGACTGCGAGAGGCGACACTGAAGAAGAAGCCAAGTCGGAGATGGTTTTTGGGTGAAAACCCAGTGAACTATCAGAGAGAGTTAGCCCTTCAATCCGGGAAGCTAGAGGGGAGGAGGGGGCACTTGGGAATTTCTCAAGCTAAGACTGTGAGGAGTGTGAGGGGGATGAACCAGGGAAAGAGCTTGGGGAAATTGCAGGTGCTAGAGAGAGGACTAGTGGAGGTCGAAGTGGTTTCCATGGTGAGCCTCGCCTTAGCTTGCCTCTTTGCCTTGGCATTCTAATGGCAAAGAGGGAGAAGGGAAGCACAGGGGAAGGGCCCACGTAGACAAGGAGAAGATGGAGATGAAGCCAGTTGCAAGGGCGTGTAGCAAAGGAGGGAGGATGGAATAAGGCATGACTTCACAGTTGAAGAAGGAGGCAATGTCGCATGCACAGAGTAATGGCAATTCCATCGAGTTGATCCATGGAGGGGACAACAGGAGCAGGCCAAACACACTAGGAGTAATGGTGCCTGGATAAAAGAAAGTGGGATTTAAATGCATGGGGGTGGCGGTGGGGTGTGCCATGCTTCAATCACATGGCCCTCGCCATGCTGGCCATTTTGCACCAACTCCAAGTGCCATGTGTCCTGCACTATCACCCCATCCGGGGGTCTGTCTGATGCTGTGTATTTTTCGTTGCACTGTTGGAGGATGGGGTGGGTCGGGTTGAGGGAAGTTCGAGAAAGGAGCTCCGGTCCTTCCCAATTCATACCCACATTAGCCAGTTCATCCACAACTTGATTCACCTTTCTCCTAATGTGTGAGGGGATGAAGGCTTGATCCGGTCAGAGGAGATCTACAATTTCTCATAGTACATAGGAGAGTCTCCAGGAGGGTGAGATTTTCTCTGGGTCAGCTCCATTTAGGATTCTCCCAAAGAGGTTGATGATGACTAGTGAGTCCCATTCCACAACTATCTTGGTGAACTTTTTCTCAATTACTAGTTGCAAGCCTCTAGTGAGCCCCCATAACTCAACAACATTGTTCGTAGTGTGGCCTAGGCTGCCTACGCTGATGAAAAGTATGTTACCCAGGTGATCTCTGAAGACCACCCCGAAACCTGCTGGCCCAAGGTTACCCTTGGAGGCATCGTCAAAGTTGATTTTGATAAAGTCCTTTGAGGGGGGGGACCATTGCGAGGGGATTCCTTTTAGAGGTTGAGTGGTAAGGGGGGGGGAGGTTCTGACCCATATTTACCTTCTAGTGCTGCAGGATACATTTCTCCAAAGGTGGGCTAGTTAAATCCATTTCATTCCAATGTTGTAGTCTGATTGTTTCCAGAATGTTGAGGCAAGTTTGTTTCCAGCAATTTTACCACAGGAGCTAATCATTCCTAAAGATTCTTCTGTTTCTTTCTTTCCAAATTTGCCATAGTATAAAACCTAGGAACAATTTCCAAATGAGACTAAGAAGGGGTGATTGGAAATATGAGTCTCTCCAATTAGCTATGGTGTTTATGATACTGTCCCTTTTGTGATCTGAGGTGTGCATGGTTAGCGCACATTGATCCCAGACTTGAGTGGTGTAGGGGAAAGTGTTGAGGAGATGGTTCAACATTTATTTGTCTGCCCCACAGAGCATGAAAATTGAAGGACCAACAAACCCCCTTTTCATGAGGTGATCCCACGTGAGAATGCTCGCATGAGTGACCAGCCAAAGGAAGAGGCTGATCTTTGGCCAGTGCTTCAGGGACCATATTTTTCTCCACCCATTCCATGAAGGTAGTGGTTATGGGTGGGTTTTGATGGCATAGGCCTCTTTTATGTTGAAGGTTCCCTTTGGCAAGTGCCCCCATCATAGGATGTCTTCTCCGCTCATAATGGGGATTTTTCATTCATTGATTGCCTTAAGCTAGGACTGTAGATCCACCTATACCTCTAAATGCAGGTCGCCATTGTTTGACTTCCATCATCTCCAAGTAGGCTCTGTTGGGTTGTCCTGCCAGTAGTCTGCCACATTTGTCAAGCCCGCCTGCGTGGCTGGGATGCTGAAAGTGTCAGCCCAATCCTTGTGCTGTAGTATTGGTAGTTGTTTCAATGAATCTTTCCAGAAAAGAGCTATCTTCCCATTTCTAATTTCCCAGAAGGAATGATTTATAAAAAGATGTCGGTTCTGCTTGGCAGAAGCCCAAATTAGGGAGCCAGGGTTGTCTCCATTCCACCTGATCAGGTTTCTCTCCGAAGTGTTAGGTGTGTAATTCCTCCTCCAGAGCTTGGCCCAGAGATCTTGAGGTATTTTGAGCTATCTCCAACAGATCTTAACACTCAGGATTTTGTTCATGGATGAGGGATCCCTCAAACCAAGACCTCCTTGTTCTTTGGGTTTGCAAAGTTTGTCCTAGATGATAAGTGCTAGCTACTTCCCTGTTTTGAGGCCTTTCCAAAGGATATTCCTTTGAAAGGTTTTGATGGTGGTCAGGAAAAAGTTTGGGGCCGCAAGAGATGAAAAGGTGTAAATAGGTAAATATTGAAGCACAGCTTTGAGGAGAATGAGGCAGCTGGGGAGATTGAGGGCTCGGTAGGTCCAGGAAGTGACTCTTTTGGAAAAGGAGGAGAGGAGAGGTTCCCACGAGATATTTCTAAGGGCATTGTCCAAAAAGGGGATGCCAAGGTATTTGGATGGAAGGGAGCTTCAGGTGAAACCAAGGATATCAAAGATATGGTGCTGAATAGGGATAGGGGTATTGAAGAAGAAAATCTGGGATTTGTCTTTTTTAAAGTATAGTCCCGAGGCATCACATAAGTTTTGGAGGATCAATAGGAAGGTGTGAGCTTCCGAAACAGTGAGGGAGCCCATCATCAAGGTGTCATCAACAAATTGGCTATGGGGAGAAATACCATGCAGGGGGAGACCAGTCAAAGATTTGTTCGCTATGGCAGCATGGATAGAGAGACTAAGACCCCCAGCCATAATAATGAACAAGAAGGGGGACAGAGGGTCACCTTGTCTGATTCCTCTGGAAGGAGAGAAAGGATTGGAGGGGTCTCCATTAACCAAGATTGAAAATAAGGAAGAGGAGGTAAGATTTAATATATAGTCTACCTAGGACAGGTTGAAGCCAAAGGCGAAGAGCATAACACACATGTATTCCCAGCTTAACTTGTCAAAAGATTTGGATAAATCCATTTTTAAGAGCATACATGGCTTGTAGATCTTCTGCGGGGAGTGAATTACTTCATGTGCAAGGATGATGTTGTCCAGGATTTGCCTGCCTTCCACATAACCCAATTTATCTCGCGAGATGATCCGTGGTAGGATGGGCTTTAATCTTCTGGTGATTACTTTGGTTAGGAGTTTATAGATGACATTGAAAAGAGAGATGGGTCGAAATTTCTTAGGGTGATTGACCTGCCCTTCTTTGGGAATGAGGGTGAGGAAAGTTTCATTAAGTGTAGGGAGGACTTGCCCTGAAATTCTGTAGTCTTCAATGATTTCCCATACCTCTTGCCTGATTGTTTGCCAGCAGTGATGGAAGAAGTCGCTAGTAAATCCATCCAGACCCAAGGATTTTCCTTTGGGGGTTTCCTGAAGCGCTTGATATACTTCCTTAAGAGTGACGGGCTTGAGCAGGGCCGCATTCTGCTCCTCATTGATTAGGGAGGGTATGTGTTGCGTAACCTTGGTGATGGCTTGGGATCTATTCAGCTGATGCTCTGTCAGGAGATCCTTATAATATGCTACCGGTTATTTTTCCATATCCTCATGAGAATGGATGATTTAACCAGGGTTGGATGTTAACTGAGTGATTCTATTGGTATTCCATCGTTGAAGGGTGGATATGCGAAAAAATTTGGTGTTACGGTTGCCCTCCTTGAGCCATTGGATGCGAGAGTTTTTTCACCACAAAACTTCTTCTTGGGCTTTCCGAATCTCCATCTGGTGGCCTATCGACGCTTCCTGGGTTTTAAGATCTTTGGAGAGTCCTTATTCCTAGATCTGTCGTTGAACCTTTCTCATTTGTTCAGTCATTTGTCTTTGGGATTCAAATATGTTGCCAAAGGTTTGCCTGTTCCAGAGTTTAAGTTTTTGCTTGATATTCTTGATCTTTTGTTGGAAGCGGTACATCTTGGAGCTATGAGGTATCGATGCCTCCCTCCACCATCCGTTGATATTTTGTTGGAAATATGGGTGACTAAGCCAGAAATATTCAAAACAGAAGGGTTTTCTCCCTGGGGTGGCCATCACATCTATCCAAAGCTGAATAGGCTAGTGGTCCGATCCGTGAAAATCCAGAATGCTTGCCTCCAAAGTTGTGCCTTCCATCAAGAGGGAGTCTAAGATAAGGAAACTATCCATCCTACAAGCTATTTGATGTGTTCCATTTCTCCTATTTGTCTAGGTGAATATTTTGTTGGAGGTTTCCAGGTTGATGAGGTTGTTGTGGTCTAGAAGACTTTGGAAGTCGTTGGATTCTTGCTCCAGGATTCTTATTCCCCCCCTTTTCTCCTCTAGGTTGTGAATCAAGTTGAAGTCGCCTCCCAAAATCCATATTATTTTCTTGGTTAAGGTAGACAGGTACTCCAGATTTCTTAAGAAGGCCTACTTATCCCTGGAGCTGGTAGGCCCATAAACATTGGAGAGATGGTCAGGTTTGTTGGATCCAATGAGCCTGTAGTTGGTCATGATAGACCATCTGGTCGTGATGAAGTTTTCCAAAATGGTTGTGCTAGGGTTCCAAAGTATAGCAAGGCCACCAGGTGTTCCCATGGCTGTTGTAGATGCCACTTTCCCTTGCTTACAACAGTAGGGGAGAAGCTTATCCATGTCTTTTGTTGCGTACTTTATTTATTGGAGCATCATTATATCAGGTTTCTCTGCTAGAATTAGAGATCGTAGAATTTTTTTCTTACTACGACCATTGAGACCTCGTATGTTCCATGAGATTATCTTCATGAGGAGGAGGGGGAGGGGAGAGGGGGAAATCTATCCAAAATGAGGTGGATCTGACTAGAGTTAACCATGAAATGTTCGATCTCCTGTATGAGTTTTCTCATTGACTTCCTACCTCTTGTTTTTTCATCCTTCTGAGATTTCCGCTGATCTCTCAGTGGATTCCCTTGTATTCCTAGTCTCGTGCTATATCTAGCCATGGATCTAGCTGAGAATTTGAGAAAGAATTTGTTCACTTTTCGTAGTTGATCGGGAGGTACGGTGTACAGTTTTTGGTGTCGATATGCATGCTCTAGGTGTTCCAGGTCCACTCCTGCTAGTTCCTGCTCATCGAGGTCCATCTCAACATCCCCATCCTCTATTTCTGTTTGGTCTCCCTTTCGATTCGTGGGATCTATTGGCGGTGTGTTTGGGTTCATCTCTGTGTTGGCTCCTTCTTTTCCTTTGTCCATTTGTTGGGGTGTTTTCTCCATCGTCACCCCTTGGGGAGTTGAAGGGTTCTCTGGTTGATCTTGAAGGATCGCATATTTGTTGTTGGTGGATGGATCCTTATTGGTTTGGGTTGTCTACCTTCTTCCTCCTTGTTTGCGCTTTCCAGGCACCTGAGCAAACCCATCCTTGTATTTTCTGGCATCTGATATCCCCTCTTTGTTGAGGGGGAAATCTCTGAAGAGATGCCCATGCTCATGGAATTTCCTGCACCGACACGAAATATGCTCATAGTCAATGGTTTGCATCCAATCTTCATCATGGTATTCTAGGGCTATGGATCCCGGGAGCGTCTTGGCTATATTGAGGTAGACATAGATGCACGCATATGAGGTGTATATTCTTTGTTTCATGGCCTCCGATGATTTAATATAAATTCCAATGATGTTTCCTATGCATGTAAGGACCTCCTCCAGCCATAATTCTTGTGGTAGGGTGTATAATCTGATCCACACTAGTGCATGTGCAAAGTCTTCCATTTTATGAGCTAAATTTCTCTATCCAGAACCGCAAGAAGAGTCCCGCTGAGTTGAAAAAATACGGTCCTTCGTCAAAGATGCAGTTTTTGTCCTCCAGTTTGTGCAAGATAATGGTGAAGAAACCTTTAGAGCCTAGTTGTAGCTCATAGTGTCCTTTGGGCTTCCACCAATGATGTATCCATTTGATTAGGTCCCATTCTAAGGGCCAGAGCCCTAAAATATTACCTACTAAGGCGTAATCTCTAATATATTGTTTCTATTCCTCGATGCGAGGTGTGCTGATAATGTATTTCGAGGCCCGTGGTGCTTTTGGAATACACTTTCCTGGTAGCCATGGTCTTGAAGCACTTGTGGGTGTCGACACTTTCCCGGAGTTGATGTCCATTTCCTTGTCTTTGAAGGTTCCCTCAGTCAATAGCTTTGGGCGTAGATCAGGTGGAGGTTTGAAGGTGCGGCACTTGGAGCCTTCTCTTATTACTTCCATTCGTTGTTGCCTGGCTATAAGAGGGGCCTCTTGGCCGTCCCTCCTTCAGAGGCATGAGCCCTTGTGGGGTAATATGGTGTAGCAAAGCAGCAGAAACCCTAGTGCAAGCAAAGTCGTTTTCAACGTTGTCCCTTCCAACAAGGTAATATTGTTCCTTTACCACATCCACAAAAAAATCTCAAGTGGGCTCGACCCCATATATTCCAGGCTCCTTTGTGGAAATTTTCTCCCAGTAAGTTTCCCACCAATGTTTGACATGGGGGATATCCTTAAGGAGTGCAAAGGTGATATTTTCCCTGTTGGACAAATTATGAACAACGAAATAGCCTTCTAGCAAATTTAACCATTTATCTAAGGAATCCACATCTATTTGTGCTTCAAATATGGGAATATCAAAATTAACTTCTACCTAGAAAGGAGACGTACTTCCAAAGTGGTTGCTTGATGAAGATGTTCTCCATCATTTCATCCCTCTATCACGTGAGAGCTTGCTCAAGAAACAGATTAATATAATCTTATTCTTTGTCATTTTTCTTTTCTTCTGCCATGGAGGGATTCTTGGATGTGTGAGAGAGATTGTCTTCAAGAGAGACAAGATCGAGACCCAACTTTCTATACTCGTACCTCTTCAAGGACATGCACTAAAAAACAATCAAGAGAAGCCTTCTCTGATACCACTAATCAAGATTATTTTCTGCACGAAATGAGAGAAGAGATATAATAAAGCAATGTACTGAGATATCTTGGATATCCAATAATATAACATAAATGTATCAGAGATGCAACCATAAACACAGAGATATAGTAATACACAATTTTATTTTAATGGGAGAAAATGTTCAAAGACTGTAAAAATATAGAGTGAAAGACTCGGTAGAATAGTGGCAGCTTATCTATGAGAAGAGATGTGTCTGCTACTCGCATTCACAAGAAGATGATTTTACAATGAGGCTCCAAAGGCATTTTTATCATAAATAAAATCCAAAACCCTAACCCCGGAAGATGAGAAGCCAACAGTTTTGTGGACCCCTTTTTGGGTAGTATGGTGTATCAACTCCCTGGGGGCGTGACTTTTGCATATGATCTATGTTTGGGGCATACGATAGCTTGTTGGAAAGGTATCGTCGAGGAGATTCATTTTGGGGGATAAATCAGAGCCTTCAGATATCATTGAGAACATTGATATTGAAAAGCATTCATTTAGGTCCTCAAAATGGCCCTAGAATTTAAAAACTGCTAAAAATAGTAAATTACCGAAAATTCCAGACAACTGTTTTGAGCAAGTTGGAAAAGGTGGGTGGTCATCGATATCCACCTGGATCACCTACCTACCTAAATCCTACTCTACACTAACACTAAAAATTTATCAATTCATGTAACATCTAACTCTTGTGAGTTGTGTATTCCTTCAGTCGACTACCATTGATCAATCCTTTGAGGGGATGACCTTGGAGCATCACTAACTTTGCTAAAATCCTCATTGATGTATAAAAGTCTAATGATTCCTAACCATCACATGTGATAGCATACCCAGATGATTCATGAACTTTCTATTATATAATAATACCAACGATCTTGTGGTCTAGGTGGATATCGATGGCCACCCACCTATTTCATTTGGCTCAAAACAATCTTCTGGCAATTTACTATTTTTAGCATTTTTTTAGTTCCTAAACTTCTGGCGCCATTTTGAGGGTCGAAATGAAGTTTTTTCAATATAGATCACCTCAATTATAGCCAAAGGCTCTCATTGATCCCCCAAAGTGAATCTCCTCGATTATACATTTCCAATGAGCTATCATGCACCCCAAACAAAGATCGTATGCCAACATTATGCCCCCAGAAAGTTGATACACGAAACTACCCAAAACGGGGTCCACAAAAATGTTGGTTTTTCATCTTCCGAGGTTAGAGTTTTGGATTTATTTATGTTAAAAAGGCCTTTGGAGCCTCATTTTAATTCATCTTCTTACGAATATGAGTAGTCATCACATCTCTTCTTAGAGATAATATTCCACCATTCTAGCGAGTCTTTCACTCTGTATTTCTATAGTTTTGTGCATTTCACTCATTAATAGAAATTGTGTATTACCATATATCATGTCTCTTGTTATATTACTAATATATCTTTTTTATATTATTGACTCTCTTACAATATCTCTCTATATTTCTGTGTCATATCTTCTCTCTCATTTTGTGCTGAAAATAATCAGTATTAGTGGTATCAGAGCAGGTTTCTCTTGATCATTTTTCAATGCATGTCCCCGACGAGGTCCGAGTATAGAAAGGTGGTTCTCAATCTTGTATCTCTTGCAGAAAATATCTCTTTCATGCCCAAGAAACCCTCCATGGTGGAAGAAAATAAAAACGATGGAGAAGAAGATTCTATTAATTTGTTTCTTAAGAAATTTCTCACGCGACAGAGGGACAAAATGATGGAGAATTTTTCCCACATCCTTCATCCATTTTTCCCATGTCTTCATAAAGTGGCCACTTTGGAGGAACCTCTCCTTTCAAGGTACAATTTAATTTTGATAAACATGTATATGAAGGACAGATAGATGCGGATGCCCGAGAAAAATGGTTAAATCTACTAGAAAGTTATTTCTTTGTTCATAATTTCTTCGAAAAGGAAACGATCACCTTCAAACTCCTTAAGGATATCCCCCATGTCAAACATTGGTGGAAAACTTATTGGGAGAAAATTTCCACTGAGGAGTCTGAAATATATGGGGTCGAGCCCACTTGGTTTTTTTTTGTGGATGCGGTCAAGGAACAATATCACCCTGTTGGAAACTATGACGACCAGTATATGAGATGGACCACAATGCGGAAAGAGAGGGGAAAAGAAGTGTCAGAGCTCACAAATACCTTCCATACCTTTCACACCAAGATGGGTATCAAAGATGCTGAGTGACATTTGCTTCTGAAATACCATGGGGATCTACACAGATACATCCAAACTGAAATGGATTTTCTGGACATCTCATCATTGGGTGTTGCTTATCAATATGTTGTTAAAATTGAGAAAAAATTTAATCACTAGAACAAGCGAGAGTTTGAGTCTGCAAATCCACAACAACCAAAGTATGGTAAAGACGACCCTAACAACCAGCCTTCAGAAAATTAGTCTAAGCCAAAGGAAAATAAGGGTAATGGAAAGAGGAAGAAGGACACTGGAAAATGGTGTGATTTCCACAAAATCCCCTAGCACAATACCAATGAGTGTCACTCAAAACATTCATTGGTGGTCAAGAGAAAAGATAAAAAGTTGAACCCTGATTCAGAATATGATTAAGAAAATACAATTAGAAGACATATCATCGACGTATACCCCATTGTTATTTTCGTGGCCGTAAAAATTCAACCAGAAGAACCGGTAGATCTTGAAGAGGGGGAATGCCTTTTTCATTCATAGATGTGGGTGAAGGGGACCCCGCTGCATTTTATTGTTGATAGAAGAAGCTAGAAGAACCTCATCTCAGTAGAGGTTTTCAAACAGTTGGGATTGTCGAAAACACCACACCTGCAACCATGCAACATCGGGTGGCTTCGTCAGGGATGTGATCTCTATGTCATCCAGCAGTGTCGATTTTCATAAATCATCCATCCCTTCAAGGATGAAGTATTATGTGATGTTTCCTTGTTGGATTTTTGTTATGTTCTCTTGGGCCAACCATATATGTGGAAGCACCATGCTATCTATGAGTCTCGACCCCATAGTGTAATTTTTACTCTAGGGGATCATCTCTACAGGATACCAGAGGTAGTTCCAACTACTGTCCCAGTTAAACAGTGTCGCAAGGTAGTATCTCATACTAAAATTTTTATCTTCATCACCATTTGTTCAAAAGGTGAATAGAAGAACACTGAAACCACTGCAGCCTCAGTCCATGTACCTTATGTCCACTAGAAGCAGGTCGAAAATATTCAAGAAAAACGCAAGAATTCCTTCTACACATAGCCATCTCATGTAGCCAGACTGGTTAAACAGGTCCAACCCTTCCATCCACAGGTTCATGAAAACCTTCAACAAGCTAAGTAGTGAAAATTCTCCAGCAAGGAAAGCATCTCATCAAGATGCAGATTCAACAAATACTTTTCCCTCTCCCCCGGGAACTCAACTCAATGGAAACCATTTCTTCCTATGGAGGGAGGATTGATCCAGGTGGATATCGGTGACCACCCACCTATTCCAATTGGTTCAAAACAATCTTATGGCAATTTACTATTTTTAGCAGTTTTTTGGTTCCTAAACTTACGGGGCCATTTTGATGGTCTAAATTATTTTTTTCAGGATATAGCACATTAATTATATCCAAAGGCTCTCATTGATCCCAAAAAAATATTCTCATCGATGATACTTTTCCAATGAGCTATCGTGCGGCCCAAACGGAGATCATATGCCAAAGTTACGCCCCTTGGAAGTTGATACACCAAACTACCCAAAACAGAGTCCACAAAATTCTTGGCTTTTCATCTTCCAGGGTTAGGGTTTTGGATTTTCTTTATGTTAAAAATTCCTTTGGAGCCTCATTGTAATTCATCTTCTTTCGAATGTGAGTATCTGTCACATCTCTTCTCAGAGATAAGCTGCCACCATTCTAGTGAGTCTTTCACTCTATATTTCTACAATTTTGTACATTTCTCTCATTAATAGAAATTGTGTATTAGTGTATATCATGTCTCTTTCTATATATCCTATATATCTTTGATATTATTGTCTCTCTTGCAATATCTATGTATATTTTTGTGTTATATCGCCGCTCTCATTTCATGCTGAAAATAATCTGGATCATCCTAGTTATAGAGCCTTTTCCAAATGTTCCAATCATGACAAGACTTCTTTCTCTATTTCTCCACCATCTATCTATGTCCTGCAATCAACCGTTCCTCCTCTATTTTTAACAACTCATCCAATGATCATTATAATGACTGGTCATCTGACATCCTTGTCGCAATTGCAATTTTAAGACTCAGTACCACAATTTATAGTGGCATTGCTACTTATTTTCCATAGAGCAACACAAATGGCATGTGTTTATTCAATCTCTTGTAGGAAGTTCTATATGTTCAAAAAACTACTGCAATCCATTTATCCCAATCATCGCACTATACATTGCATACCTTGGTTAGTGCATGATCCAATATCTTGTTGAATTCTTCGACAATTCCATTGGCATGTGGATGATATGGTGGGATATTTTAATGATGGATCATGAACTCATGGATTAGTGCACATATGTTGTCATTCAAGAACTACATGCCCTGATTTCTCATCATTACCTTTGGGCATCCAAACCTAGTCATAATATTCTCAAAAATAAATTGTGTGACCGTTTCCGCAATACAATCCTTTACTAGTGCAACATCTACCCAATGGGTCAAGTGTTCCATTTCAATAATGATATACCATGCACCAGTTCTGTGTGTTGGGGGATTGATCATCCCTACAAATTCAATTTCACACTTCTCAAATGGTTGTATCATGGTGATAGGAAAGAGTGTCAATTCAACTCACCTTCATGGCTTCCCGATCCATTGACAAACACCACAACTCTTACAATAATCATTTGATTCTTCAAATAGAAATGGCCACCATAATTCCATGCACAACACTTTCCACATAGTCACCTTCCCTAAGTTATGTTCACCGAGAATTCCTTTATGTGCCTCATAGAGCACCATGTCATGCTCATGCTCCAATGCACACTTGCACGGGATTCTATTTGTGTTGTGTTTGTATAATTTCCCTGTAGTCAAATAGTAATCAATTATTTGGGTTACCAGTTGTTGGTGTTGTTCCTGTGCATGATATTCTAGCACCTTTACTATACTAAGGTATGCCACAATCTATGCAAGTTGATATAGCACTTTTGCAACCCTGATGAACTATGAGTTAGGAAAATCATCATCTACACTGCCTCCATATTCCCCTAACTCTATCCTTGAGAGATTATCAGGCCCCACATTGTACTTGCCAGGTTTGAACATCACTTCAAACTCAAACTCCTAGAAGAGTAGAAACCATTGACATATCATCCCCCCAAAAAAAACTATCTTGTTCACCAAGTATTTGAGCATTGAATGATTGGTGAAAAACGTGAAGGGTGTGTTGAGTAAGTAGTGTATCAATTTTTGCAAGGAATAGACCATCGCCAGTCCTTCACGCTCTGTGGTCATATAGTTATTTTCAGAATAAAAAATATTTCTAATGGAAAAGTAGACCTGATGATAAATCTTATCATCTCCTAGCTACGCATGAGATGAACCAAATTCAATGGAAGATGCTTCCACATGTATGTGGAAGATCTTAGTTGAATATGGAAATAAAAGGATCGACATAGTCATTAATATCTCATTAAGTGTATCGAATGCCTCTTGGAATTCTTGTGTCTATCCATTCTTAGTATCCTTGCATAGTACCTTCGCCAATGGTGTAACAACATTTCAATAACTCCACATGAACCATCTATAGTATCCTATATGTCCCAAGGTTGGGTGCAACTCTCTTACGAAGGTTGGAGCTAAAATTTCCACAACCACTACAATATTTGCTTGATAGAATAACATGCCATCCTTCTAGATGACATACCTCAACAGATTCCCAAACAATATACAGAAGATGCACTTTTTCAGGTATAAAGAGATGTGTAACTATTTGAATCTGTCCAACATCAACCATAATACTTGCATATTCTCTGTGAGCAAGTTGAATACCCTCCAATCATATAAGTATACTTTCAAATATTTGTGAATGAACTCTTTGAAATTTGTGACAACAATCTTGGAGAACACCATAGGTGCATTATTTATACCAAAGGGCATCATGGTGTATGAAAATGAACCCCACTCCATCAAAAACATAGTCTTGGATTTATCTTATTCCATGATTTTCACCTGGTGGTAACATAAAAATCCATCTGTGAATGAATAAGATTCACACCCTCCTACATTCTCCAACACTTTGTCTATAAATGGTGTAGGGAAGGGATCATGTGCGCAAGCTACATTAAGGCTCTGTAATTCTACAGAGATCCTTATATCACCCATCGTTTTTGGTTTCACTACCATAGGAATAATCCAGTTGAATTATTCCATCAAGATAATGATTTGTGTTTCTAGCATGTGATCCATTTCTTTAAGAACTTTTTCTTTATATTTCAGATTCAGCTAATATGATACGTTTTTTACCAGTTTGGCATCTAATTTCAACTATATTGTCATCGCCCCTAGGGATCCTATGATACCCTTCATCTCATAATTATTTTTTGGGAACCAATCCTCATATTCTTTCAACAATTCCACCACTTGCATCATTGTTTCCTGATCCTAGTAGCGCCAATTATCACCATATTTGTTGCCTCTTCCATGCATATATTATGTTTCTTCATCTTCAACGATTGTGTATAGTATGGTGTAACATTAATGTATGAATTTCCATGAAATGCATGCTCACCCTTGGTTTGAATGATCTGTAAGCTTCAAGGGTCCTCCTCTTGCGTGTCATTGTTGTCTAACTTCGAGGAATACACTGATTGATTTAACCTCACCATGGGCTTGTGATAGTCACAAATTTCCTTCTATGCAGATTTTTTGGGTTGTTGATTGAATATGAAAGTATTGATATGCAACAACATATCCTTCTACATAGGGACCTCTAATGTAAAATTAAATGTTGCACATAATTCATTACTTAATCTTTCCAAGTCCCTAGTCTTCCTACTAGTTTCCTCTTGAATGTACCATATTTTGGGGACATATCCATAGCATGGACAAATATATGGACCCACTATGCTTGAGAGATCTTCTTAGTTTTATAGGTCTTCTCACATAACCAAATTCTTTCCTAGGGATCATTTGTCCCCTTGTACCTAGCTACCAATTCAAAGTCAGTGATGGGATGGAACCTTAATTTGATGCACTCTACTAGTTGTGCCTAGTTCTGCAAGTCTACACGGTGCATCTCCCACCAATGTATAGGTGTTTCCTTCACTACTATATCCACAGCCTAAATCATCTTGGAATTAGGCATTAATTCTTCTATTTTCACTATAAATGCATCTATCAGACATGTCCCATCAAACCTCGGTATGTAAGACAACTTTGTTCCAACCCAACACACTACTTTCGTGATTCAACATGTGCATCTCCTGGTCAACATTTCATAGAGCTTATTCTACCATCGTGTCATCACATCCTCTAAATCCATGTCATATGAGTATATACTCCTCCATTTCATCTCACCATAAACTGTTGGGTTTACATAGTCATCCTTGCACCCTATGATGTTGTATATATTCTCAATAATCAAGATTTACCCATCTTCATTTACCAGTTCATTGTATCTTGTTGGGCCCTTAGTTTTAAATACCACCCAGTTTTGCGGAAATAATAATTTTTTGTGCAACAATATAACACATCAGTGAGAAATATAAGTGGTGGAAAGATATATTCCAACATGCCAGTAGTGAACACATATAAGATGCTAGCTAGAGGAAGAAGTGGAAAGGTCTAGAATCTTGAACACAAAATCTTACCTTATTTGATTCATTACTAGTATAGAGTATTCATTATGAATATCCAATGCCATTTGAGTTAACATGTCATATGATTTTCCTTGGGGCTTTTGTGCATGTAAAATTGTCATGCACAATAGCCATATGGTTGTTGTGCATGCCAAATTGGCATTCACAACAACCATGCACAAAACTTTGGTTTAAAAATATTGGTAGTCATGGGAGACTAATATCATATGAACTTATATAAGATAAAAAAAATAAAAAATTATATACTTATATTATTACCCTATATAAGTTTATGGGTATGTATAGGCATGATGTTATGACTAGACATTAGTGTAATGTAATTTATATATGGAAAAAACTCATTACTAAGCAATGATTGGATTCATCTTATGCATAAGAGATCATGGGTTAGTAACTCCATATTGAACACAAAATCTTACCTTATTTGATTCATTACTAGTATAGTGCATTCATTATGAATATCCAATGTCATTTGAGTTCACATGTCATATGCTTTTCCTTCGCGATTTTGTGCATGCCAAATTGGCATGCATAGAACTGTTGGGGCATGCACAAAATTGTTGGGAACATTTATGTGAATTCCCCAATAGTTCTTTGCATGCCAATTTGGTATGCACAGAATCCATATGGTTGTTGTGCATGCCAATTTGTCATGCACATAACTATTGGGAACAGTTATGTACATGCCCCAATAGTTTTGTGCATGCCAAATTGGCATGCACAACAACCATGCACAAAAATATGGTTTAAAAGGATTGGTAGTCATGGGAGACTAATATCATATGAACTGATATAAGATAATAATAATAATAATAATAATAATCATCATATAAACTTATATTATTACCCTATATAAGATGATGGGTATGTCCATGCATGATGTCATGACTAGACATTAGTGTAATGTAATTTACATATGGAAAGAACTCATATGATTTTCCTTAGGTATTTTGTGCATGACAAATTGGCATGCACAACATCCATATGGTTTTTTGCATGCAAATTTGGCATGCACAAAATCTCTATGGTTGTTGTGCATGTCAATTTGGCATGCACATAACTGTTGGGGCATGCACATAACTATTAGGAAGTGGGCATGCACAGAACTGTTGGGAAGTGGGAATTGTTGGGACATGCACAAAACATGTCATATGCTTTTCCTTAGGGTTGTTGTGGCATGCACAAAACTGTTGGGAAGTGGTATAAAAGGATTGGCATAGAACTATGCCATTTATATTCATGGCAACCTGATACAAGACCAATTGAATAGATGTCCTTTTAATCAAAGATCTATATCCACTCAGAAATACTTTTCATACATAGAACTCTGAGCTGCTTTCTTCAGCCAAACCTTGTTTCTATAAAGAATGCCATTTTGGATTTCGTGATAAATTGGGATGGTACTTTATTGACAGTTGTAAATTGTTTTAAGATATCGTGTTAAATATGTTGTAATGTTATTCAATCTCTCTTTTGGTGATGTATTTAGTGTTAGAAAGATGGCATTTATAATGGTGATTATTATCAGTAGGGAATTTATGTATATCTAAAGAGTGTAATTAGAGTTAATGGGATCTCTTTTGTGCTGCCTTTTACTTAAAATAGACAACTAAAGGTTCATAGAGAGCTCTATGCTTGAGAAGTATTGGAGGTTTATTGTGACATGTTTAAAGATTAATGAAGTGGTTTATCTTTGACATTAAATGTTTTTGGTATATATAATAAGTGTTTTACCACTATAAATCTTGGTGCTCTTCTTTCTTATGTTTTCTTATATTTTTTTTCTTATTTTCACTTGCTTATGCTAAAATCTAATGGTGAATGTTCATAGAAAATTAGATGAATATTGATAAATGATTGTTTCCCTTGTATTTTCTTATGATTTTCTTATGTTAATGGTGCCTCTTCATAGAAGACTAAAGGAGTATTGATAACTATTTTTTTCACTTAAAATATACAGCTAAGTGGTTCTTCAATATAGGTGCCTAAGTTGTTTAGTAGGTGAGATTTCATTTATTCCTCATCCATCATATGAAGTGGTCTTCTCACTATAGAGGTTCATAGAGAAATTCATCGTTCTGGGGTCAAGGGGTTGATTGCTCCCCAAAAGAAGAGTCTCATCGATTGGTTGGTTAAGTTACTTAAACCATAAATTCTATTGTTGTATTATTGTAGGAAACTATGATTGAAGGGGAAAAATAAATTCTTACATTGTTTCCTTTTCTAAAAAAAACGGTCTTTATGTGCTCTTGATTTTGTAGGGAAATTAGGTTGGATAATCACATATTGGAATTGTTGCTTCACCTTGTAAAGGTTGAAGTTATTAACTTGGGTAGTTGGACTAAATTGGAGTATTTGGATTAGTGGTTGATGTATTTTTACTTACTTATATTGAAATTTTTTAATTGCATGATATAACTAAAAATTGTTACAAGCTAACTTAAATATATATTGCATTCTTTTTAATTGCATCAGAAAGGAAAAATCATATAAATTGTTGTCATGAAATTTAACAGAACTTTCATATATTCATAACAATGTTTTTATTACAAAATAATGTTCTTTTACAATAATATAAATTACAATCGTGATAAATTATGAATCCCTGAATGAAATGGAATTGCAGGTAGGGGCACCTTCAATACATCTAGGCTTGGAATTGGGGTAACATAAGGAAGGATAACTAGAAAATTCAAGGTATAATAGCAGTTGAGAGGCCTCGTGTCATCCTTGAGAAGTCGGCATCAAGAACATGGAAATTAATTACAACCACCACACAATATTGTTAGTTGCTAAGGATTTGTGTATCATGAGGACTAAGGATAAAATCCATATGTCACTACATACTTCCTCCATGCTAGAAGTTGTTATCTATGAATATGATAGTATAGAGGTACCATGTATATGAGAAACTGAAAATTATTAACAAGGAATGAAAATATAAACAAAGTCTACAACAATACAATATATAATGGTGCATAAAGCATAGAAATACCATAGACAAGTGTGGACTAATTTGTGCCCTAACATAATGGGGAAACTATCTCACAACACAAGGTCAAAGATATCCTCTCATGCAAACATCAAAATAACTAGTTCAAAACAAGAGATGCATGTGGGTGAATAATGACAACCAAATAGATAGGAAAATATTTAATACATTAAACTATAAATGAATAATAGGGAAAAAAATGTTGGGCAAAGAAGTAAGAAAGTCTAATTACTATAGGAGGATGGAGCAACTATACTATTGAGAGAATTAATATATGAACCCATGGTAAGTATAGCTACTAAATTAAAATAACAAATTAGCTATGAAATTATAGAAAGACCATATACCAAGAGGATATGGCCATTGATTCATGACAAAAACAGAGATATAACAATTGAAAGTAAAATTAACTAAACTAAATTTATAGTAAAAATCTACCTATTAACTGATACTAGCTAAACAAATGCACTAAAATAAAGAGGTAAGGGGTGAGATACCTAGGAATAATTATACATGACATGAGGAATTGGTGCAACACCTACACTATCTTGGATAGATGACAACCAATTAATAAATGAATCTAAAAAATAAAACCCCAAAATTAAGGGGAAAGTGGGGTGATTTCCCCAAGTGGAGTAAGGGGGAACAATGGGGTGACAACCACTCCCTTGGGGAGAGGATAAAAGGAAATAACAAATTGATTTCCATTCCTCAAGGAAGGGGGGAAACAATAATGAAATCAAAGAAAAAAGGGAATGCGTACATCGGTCACCTTAAGGGATTAAGTAATCAACATAGTTGATCGAAAAGAGAAGGCTATAATGTGCAAAACAAACAAGAGCTATACATAGAAGAGAAAATTTGTATCCAAGGCTAGAGGAAGGAAGAAGATACCTCTCAAATGAATGATGAGGGATACAAAAAGGTAGGAAAAAAATGAGAGGATTCTTTGAATGGGTAGGAGATAAATAAGGAGGATGGAAGATTTCCCTAAATGTGGCATAAAGGGGGATATAAGATAGATGTTCCCTGAAAAGGGAGAGAAAAAGATGCACAAAAGGATCAAGTGGGACTACCATTAGAAGAGGAGAGGAGGAAAAAGACATAATGATGGAATGGAGGAGGCCTAATAGGAGATAGAGTTTGAAGGAAATGATCTAGATACACTACTAGGAGATAGGGAATTCAAGGGTGAAGGAGAGAGACAAGCAGGCGAGAGAGGGGAAGTATGCATGGAAGAGACTTTGGATTTCAACTAGTATTCATAATTAAAAACTATATTTGATTGATATTTATCTATCATCACAATTTGAATTTTATTATTAATCGAGGTTATGATGATACTCATGGAAGAAGGTAGATAATTTGGAGGCACATCACCCCACAATTTTGGCTAGGAAATGGTCCTAGGAAGGTTGAACATAAAAGGAGGGTACATGTCATGGTAGAATGAAGGAACTATACTTTTAGGTTTAGGGGAAATGTCACATTGATGCATATATATCATACATCAACTAAAAAAAACTCCATATATATCATACATCAACTAAAAAAAATGCATGCAAGTACTAAAATAACAAGAAAACCCATATGAAAATAATGGAGTGTTTTATTGAAGAATAACACTCTAAGAGAATCCAACCCTAGACCTAGACTTTCAGATCCAAAACTATAATATGAAATTGATTACCCTGGGATGAACCTGTTGATTATTTCGGTTGGTTGTCATTGATGTCAACCCTTGAAGAAAGTCTAGTAGCAAATTCTGGTAGCACAAAGGTTTGGGTAATGGACCCAAGTTTTTTTTATGTATAATGGTATGAGTTTTAATATATTTGAAAGTAATACTATTCTATATGGACAATACATGTCATGCCATTTTCGGTGGTATGTGGAACGTCACATAACTCACAGTCAGAGAGTTATGGCCATTTGAATTGGAGAACCCTCATGAGTCATCTATAAGCCCAAAAAGTTCAAAGTAGTCAAAGTGGTTGCAAAGAAGAAATTATTTAAATCATAAAGTGAAGTGATGAGTTTACTATAATTCAAAGTGGATACAAAATAAATTATCTAAATAATAAAGTTAATGGATAAATTACTAAGTGGACAAATGGTTAGAAGTGGGTTAGCCCTAAAATAAGGAAAGTGGTTTAAGATGGTTAGAAGGTAACCCCTTTAGAAAGCTACATAAAAGTATAAGAAATTATTTAAATAATAAAGTGAAGTGATGAGTG
>SNQJ01S0033616.1:5297-24651 GCA_010110895.2 Picea sitchensis | reverse complement strand
GGATGATGAAATTGATGAGGGATTTTGGTTGAGGTACATGTTGAGTACATGGTTGAGACAAGTAGTTGATGAGTTGGCACATACATGAGGTGTATAATTGATGATGTTGGTACATATTGATGAGTCATAGTTTATGTTTATTTTATGCATGATTGGTACATATTTGGTGCATGGTTTATAAAGGTGTTGATGATACATGTGGAGGTACAAGTTGGTGGATGTTTGATGCACTTTTTTACGGTACAGGTTGATTACAGGTTGTTTGGAATAGGTTGTTACAGGTTGTTTGGTATAGGTTGGTACAATTTTATAGTGGTATATCTCATAGTGATAGTGTGACAGTGGTTCAATCATTCTAATTATATTTCAAGGTGGTTAGACAGAGCAAGGACATGTGGTTGTAGCCACCTTTCGATTGTATTCAGAGAACATAGGGGGTTGTAGCCTCCTTGTGGTTGGAGCTAGAGAATTGGGGAGTTGGAGCTTCTCTCAGGTTGTAGCCTGAGAAAATAGGGGGTTGGAGCCTCCTTCCAGTTGCAGCTGAAAAGAAAAGGAAGTTGGTGCTTCCAATGAATCTAATTCTTAAATACATATAAGAAAAAGAATTATGTGGTTTTCTCTCGCTTTTGGTTTCCACGTAAAAACAGTGGTGTACTGTGTATGTGTATGATTGCTCATTTGTTCATTGTTTATTTACTCTGCAACTAGTGGATGATAATGCTACATTGATATAACACTTTATTTTCATGGTTAAAAAGGATTCAATTTCTCTATTATTGATTCACCCCCCTCCTAGTAATCCAACAATTGGTATCAAAGTAGGTTCCTTCATGAAACATTTTATCCATTGGAAGGAGATCATGGATTATTCTGAGAATTGAGTACCATTGTTTAATGGTCATAATGGTTTGAAGTATGAGCTATGGAGTGGAAGGAAGAAAGTATTTTTATAGGAACAGGGGTATTATATTTGGTTATCATTCGTTATAGGATATGATAGTTCAAAAAGGAAAACACTGCAGCCAAGAAGGAATTGAAGAAGAATAAAAAAATAGAAATGGATTTCATCTAGGAAGGATTACCTAATCTGGTAAGAGAAAAGGTTGGTAAATGTTCATCAACCAAATAACTTTGGGATAAGTTACATGAAATATATTCATCACCTTGTTAGCACTCAAAATGTACTATTAAATTTTTGATAGCTTTATTCATTTTGTGCTAGATTTGCCCATTTCTAGGTCTTTTGATTTATGTCATTACCCCTCGAATCTTCTGTCAAGCCCTGAAAAAACTCTCATTTATTGATTTTGATCATAACTCCTATGACTACTAGCTTATGATTTGCATGTCAATAAAACACATTCTTTAATCAATTTTCATATACCTTCATTCAGTTTTTGGGTTTCTCATATCTCTTAATCAAAATAATATAAATATTAATTTATATTATTCTTCCTTTTTGTCCAAAAGTGATGTGTGCATTTAAGAGTTTTATTCCTAAACTATCCTAACCCTAAACTATATCACACCAATCTCCTTCATATCTGCTTGATTCTATATAGTAAAGCTTCAGGCTCAAACTACAATTTCAAAGCCATAAATCAAGTTCATTGACTTAATAATTTTAGATGCCTATACAAAGTCTATATGCCAAACTTCATAACTCAATTCATACTATGATCAAGCCACAAGTTATGCCACATTTCAAGTCATTTAAGCCATGTGCCAACTTTGCAAAATCTAGGGCCCTGTTTCACCAACATGCCAAGAAGACAACGAGTTGTTTTAAATCAATATCTACAAGTGTCGATGGTCAAATTCATATGGTAAATATCGGGTTTGAAAGGCCAGCTGCTAGATCTAATTAAGGTAAGAATGTTGTGGTTTGCTCTCAGAAATTTTTCCAGTTTAGAGAATTCTTAAATGCTAATTCATATGAAGAAGATCAACAGCTGCAGAGTCAACACTGAATATGTGAACTAAAGGCTTAGTGGAGCGAATCTCTATTGAGAAAGACATAAATGATCAAGTTGAATAAATCCATGGTTTTCCATGAATTCCATAGTTACTCTGATGTGTAGACCATGCTTTGATGATAGTGTAAGAAAGATGCAAAGAGAAGATAACCCAGGTTTGTTTGGAGATTCAAAATGGCGGTTCATGCACAATAGCGTGTGATTGAACATTTTGAGAAAGAAGCTACTAAAATGAACAAGAGGTCATTCAAGTATGCTTGGGTTCTTGGCAAACTCAAGGCTGAACATGAACGTGGTATCACAATTGATATTACTTTGTGGAAGTTTGAGACAACATGATACTACTGTACAGTGATTGATGCCCCTGGCCATCGTGATTTCATTAAGAACATGATTATTGGGACCTCTTAGGCTGATTGTGCAGTTTTGATCATTGATTCTACGACTAGAGGTTTTGAGGTTTGAGGTTGGTATCTCCAAGGATGGTCAGACTAGAGAGAATGCCCTATTGGACTTCACCTTAGGAGTGAAGCAAATGATTTTTCGTTGTAACGAGATGGATGGCACCACTCCCAAGTACTCAAAGGCTCGTTATGAAGAAATTGTCAAAGAAGTTTCTTCTTATTTGAAGAGGGTTGGATACAATCTCGATAAGTTTCCTTTTGTGCTTATCTCTAGTTTTGAGAGTCATCCATATGTGCAACAGGAATTTGTTTGTAGAGAAGGTCATCAATTCAAGAGAGCAACTATATTTTAAGGAAAATCTCATTTAACTATAAGAAAATCACAACACTTGCTGATAATAAATAGTTTTCACTGGCACAGGAAGCGTATTTACAACCATTTAGCCATTGAAAAGTAGAATTTTCAATGGCTAACTAGCAAATTTCAAGGCAGAAGAGCTGGTGAAACTGTAGAGAAAGGCAGAGTGGTATTCTTTTTGCATAGATCTTAGTTTCAAAAATAATACCAAAAATGAACGAGGATGGTTTCTAAGTTAAGAATATAATTAAAGAGATATGTTTTAGTGTTCTATTCTAGTTTTTGAGACAGATGTTGAAACAAGAAGATAAAGGAAATTTACTATTTTCGGTCAAAGATATTATAAGTTGTTAAAAGGAAATCTCCAGAATGAGAAGATTAGCTTCCAGATGTCAATTGAAGATTCTAGAAGGCATAGTCATCATCCAACATACAGGAGGAGCTGTCAAAGACTTAGTATTAGGATATGGTTTGACTTCCCTTTTTAAAGGATATGTTCCCATAAGTTTGCAATCAGTTTTATGATTATACTATTTTTAGTATTCTCGATCCCTCTTAATAGGATCTCCAAGTGTTTTGTAAAGACTATAAAGCCTATGCTCTCTAAGAGCAATGGGGTTCGATTTTGGATAGAGGAACTATACTATTTTGTAACAGACTTTTCATATGATAATAGAGATCACAATTTTCTCTCTCTATTGATATCAGATTTCCATCCTTTCTTCTGTACTTTATTTCAAGCTTGTTTTAACTTCTAAATGACTGTCATCTCATGAGTCAATTCATAGGTTTGACTTAATAGTATTCTTCACTATATTATTTGACCCATCACATCTATGGTTTTGGTTAATAAGTATATATTTCTTCACCCATTTTAAAGCTATTATCTGATTATTGATCCTTGAGATCATTGGTTCATTTGATTATTCATTTTGACTGTCTGGAGGCCATACTGTAGTTGAGTTATCCCATTGATCCACACACACAAAAACACAAAAACAAGTTTACTTTAAGTTACCAACGATCTTTGACCTACAACCTCAAAGAGTTTCTTGGAGTGATAACAAATTGGTGTCGTTGTTGGGGACAGAAGACTAAAGTTGAAGATAACTTCCCTAGGAAACGACATAGAGCTGATCCATTGATGATAGATAAGGATCATATGTTAGAATCGATTGTAATCATCTATCTGGCGAATCCATGAAGGAATATTCAGTGGTGACTCTATTGTTCAGAAATCTGTTGGCGACTCCACTGGTATGAAATGAACAAGAGGTATGTTTTTTGCAATTTTTCAAGTATTTATGGTTACCCTCATCCAGTTCCTAGTAAAGATGAATGGGAAAGAAGTATTCCCAGATTTCGAGGAGAATAATGGGAAGTACCAGCGGAAGACCTGCTGGATTTTCATGACTTTATTAATCAACTTGAAATTATACATGAAGATGTTCAAATTAAGATTTTCAGGCAATCATTAGAGGGATTTGCTCTTAACTGGTGCCAGTCTCTTCCAAATGCAAGTCTCAGTTCTTTGGCAAATTTTCATGCTGCCTTCCATTTGTTTTTCAAAACAAAGTTTTCAGTTGATCTTCTTTATCCAGAATGTTGTCATGAATTTAGTGTGCTGAATAAAGATTTAGATAATTATGAAGACTTTGCTGCAACATAAGATATTTCTCATCATGATCAAGATATCAGTGATCCACATTATGATAACCATAGTGATGCTTTTGTCATTGTATCAAATGCATCTACTGACTTAGGTTTTCATGAAGATGAGATTGTCCCCTTTGAAAACCCCAAAGATGATTATCAAATTGACACATTAGCAAGTGACAATTTCAGATCTGCAGCAGATTCTAAGGGAAACCCTCAGTTTTTCGATTTGCAGACCAAGGCATATTTCAATAGATATGAGAAGGAAGGTGAGGAGTAGAAAGTTTCAGATCAACAGTTGAGCTTGTATTTTCATTTGATAGAGGAAGAATAGTTCACATTCAGCATTGACATCAGTGAAGGAAGCAAGTAGTAGAATTTCAATTTTCAGTTGGAACAACAACATAAAGAGGTTTTTCTTTGTGGATTTGATGAACCTATTGTTGATTATTTGTAATCTATGAGAAACATATGTGTTAAAGTATTTTTGTCAGATGAAATTTGGCTTTATCATACATTCAAACTACTTTTCTGTTGCTTATGATTTCCTTTATTGTTTGGGTCAAGATCAAGAACAAGTTCAATAAATCAGTTTCTGATATGGCTTCATTGGAAGCATGAATTTATTTGATTGAGCATCAGTACAATGGTTAGAGTAGGAGTAGAAGAAAATGAGCTCGTTCTCTGAGAAAGTAGACTCTTTTAGTTATTGGTTGTTGAATAAGAAGAGCAGGCTACAGGCAGGTTACAGTTTTGCAGAGATCAGTTGTACAGGCCAGATGACTCCATGCCCAATGCTAAAGGCGACTGGAACTACTAGGTTCTTGGAAACCTCGCAAGGAGGTCTCCATCCCAGTTGGAGCTAGATGTTATCACTCAAAATGTACTATTAATTTTTTTATATCTTTATTCATTTTGTGCTATATTTGCCCATTTCTAGGTCTTTTGATTGTTGTCATTACCCCTCGAATCTTCTGTCAAGCCCTGAAAAAACTCTCATTTATTTCTTTTGCTCATAACTCATATGATTGTTGGCTTATGATCTGCATGTCAATAAAACACATTCTTTAATTAGTTTTCATATACCTTCATTCAGTTTTTGGGTTTCTCATATCTTTTAATCAAAATAATATAAATATTAATTTATATTATTCTTCCTTTTTGTCCAAAAGTGATGTGTGCAGTTTTATTCCTAAACTATCCTAAACCTAAACTATATCACACCAATCTCCTTCATATCTGCTTGATTCTATATAGTAAAGCTTCAGGCTCAAACTACAAGTTCAAAGCCATAAATCAAGTTCATTGACTTAATAATTTTAGATGCCTATACAAAGTCTATTGCCAAACTTCATAACTCAAGTCATACTATGATCAAGCCACGAGTTATGCCAGATTTCAAGTCATTTAAGTCAAGTGCCATCTTTGCAAAATCTAGGGCCCTGTTTCACCAACATGCCAAGAAGACAATGAGTTGTTTTAAATCAAGATCTACAGGTGTCGGTAGTCAAATTCATATGGTAAATATCGGGTTTGAAAGGCCAACTTCCAGATCTAATTAAGGTAAGAATGATGTGGTTTTCTCTCAGAAATTTTTCCAGTGCAGAGAACGCTTAAACGCTAAGTCATATGAAGAAGATCAATAGTTGTAGAGTCAACATTGAATATGCGTACTAAAGGCTCAGTGGAGCGAATATCTATTGAGAAACACATAAATGATCAGGTTGAATCAATCCATGGTTTTCCATAAATGCCATAACTGCTCTACTATATAGACCATGCTTTGATGATAGTGTAAGAAAGATGCAAAGAGAAGATAACCTGGGTTTGTTTGGAGATTCAAAATGGTGTTTCAGGCACAATAGCATGTGATTGAACGTTTTAAGAAAGAAGCTGCTAAAATGAACAAGAGGTCATTCAAGTATGCTTGGGTGCTTGACAAAATCAAGGCTGAACGTGAATGCGGTATCACAATTGATATTTCTTTGTGGAAGTTTGAGACAAAAAGATACTACTCTATAGTGATTGATGCCCCTGGCTATCGGGATTTCATTAAGAACATGATTATTGGGACCTCTCAGGCTGATTGTGTAGTTTTGATCATTGATTCTACAACTGGAGGTTTTGAGGCTGGTATCTCCAAGGACAGTTAGACTAGAGAAAATGCCCTATTGGCCTTCACCATAGGAGTGAATCAAATCATTTGTCATTGTAACAAGATGGATGCCACCACTCCCAAGTACTCAAAGTCTCGTTATGAAGAAATTGTCAAAGAAGGTTCTTCTTATTTGAAGAGGGTTGGATACAATCCCGATAAGTTTCCTTTTGTGCCTATCTCTGGTTTTGAGACTCATCCATATGTGCAATAGGCATTTGTTTGCAGAGGAGGTCATCAATTCAAGAGAGCAGCTATATTTTAAGGAAGGAAACTCTCATTTAACTATAAGAAAATCACAACACTTGCTGATAATAAAGAGTTTTCACCGGTACAGGAAGTGTATTTACAACCAGTTAGTCGTTGAAAAGTTGAATTTTCAACGACTAACTAGAAAATTTCAAGGCGGAAGAGCTGGTGAAACCACAGAGAAGGGAAGAGTGGTATTCTTTTTGCACAGATCTCATTTTGATCTTTTCAAAATGAATGAGGATGGTTTCTAAGTTAAGAATATAATTAAAGAGATATGTTTTAGTGTTCTATTCCAGTTTTTGAGACAAATGTTAAGACAAGATATGTTCCCATAAGTTTGCAATTAGTTTTATGATTATACTATTTTTAGTATTCTTGATCCCTCTTAATAGGATCTTCAACTGTTTTTTAAAGACTATAAATCATATGCTCTCTAAGAGCAATGGGATTCGATTTTGGATAGAGGAACTATTTTGTAACAGACTTTTCATATGATAATACAGATCAAAATTTTCTCTCTCTATTGATATCAGATTTCCATCCTTTCTTATGTACTTTATTTCAATCTTGTTTTAACTGCTAAATGACTGTCATCTCATTAGTTGGTTCATAGGTTTGACTTAATAGTATTCTTCACTATATTATTTGACCCATCACATCTGTGGTTTTGGTTAATAAGTATAGATTTCTTCACCCATTTTAAAGTTATTATCTGATTATTGATCCTTGAGAGCATTGGTTCATTTGATTATTCATTTTGACTGTCTGGAGGCCATATTGCAGTTGAGTTATCCCATTGATCCACACACAAAAACAAGTTTACTTTAAGTTACCAACCATCTTTGACCTACAACCTCAAAGAGTTTTTTGGAGTGATAACACACCCATCGTAGATTCAGAAAATGCCAAAGAATATGCAGGTACATATCATGAAGAAATATGTTCACCATGTCAAACAGATTCATAAGATATAGAGTACATAATCAACAGAGGTATGTTATTTTTATTTAATTGTGAAAAACACGGGCATCTTGAAATAGAATACCATGAAGGAAATGAGACAGGAAAACTAATTGAAAAAGAAGACAATTATGAAGCATAATTGATTAGTTCTTTAGATGAACTAAGAAAAGAAAGAGAAGGAAACAATTCACTCAAGAAAGAATTGATGAAACTAAAGGAAAGTGTTCACATTTTTTAAGAAGCCCAACAGGTCATCGAGAATTTAATAACTCAACTAAAAGAATCCAAAAATATCAAAGAAAATTTTAAATATCAAAAGTAGTATTTGGAAGCCAACATAGCAACACAGAAGGAGGAACCATAAATGAGAGAGAAGATATTTACAGATCATCTTAAGGAAATAGATAATAATATAAACTATCTTGAGGGAGAGTTTGGTCAAGAAGAGAAAGGACTTGAAGAAGAAATAATCACATTAAATATCCAACTTGAAGAAGCGAAAAGAAAATAAGAAGTCATGAAGCCTTAGATAATGAAGAAAAAAGAAGAGGTTGAGAATCATGAAGAAGAAGTTGTCACATTGAGAAGTAAAATCGCCAAGCTCAACAAGAGCTTTGAAGAGATAGAAACATCCACATCAGTCATAGAGAATGAAGAGAAGCACTCTAGGTTTCTAGAAAAGAAGAATGAAGAAAATAAAAAGAGTTATGCAGAAGTACTCAAAGGAAGGAGTCATGGTCAAACATAATCTAAGAAAACTATTGAAGATACATCTTCAAGAAGACCATCCATGTTCAATCCACAAAGAAGTTTCAATCATGATCATGATCAGTCAAGGAATAAATTCAGAAGGACTACATCAAAAACAAGATCATTCACTCTCGGGTATGCAAATTTATTTTATGGTCATTGTTTTTATTGTACTAATTTTGGACATAAGGGTTCAGATTGTAGGGATTATAAAATAAATGTTCAAGCAAGAAATGCCTATGTGGCCCCACGTAACATTGAATGTTACAAATGTCATAACTATGGACACATAGCTAGTGATTGTATAAGTGTGATAGATACTTCTATGAAAGAGAACATTGGTATCAAATATAAGAAAGTATGGATAAGAAAACATGAAGAATAGGTGAACAAAGACCAGGTCCCAGAGATCGCAAGATTGGAAATAAAACGAGATGAAGAAAATTCTACAGAGAAAAAGAAATATGTCAGATACATAAAGGTTTGTAAAAGAAATGAAAGAAAAGAAGGACAGGTAAATAAGGAACAATTTCAAGAGATTGTACATTCAGGAATTGTAGTGAAAGATGAATCGACAAAAAGAAAGAAAGGAGTCAAAGCTCAAAGAGATGGCGAATCTACCAATGAAGATGATGATGAATAAACATCAAAACGTGAATTGTTTTGAGCCATCTGGCTTAGAGACTCCTAGGTAACATGAATATTAGATAGGGGGAGTCTATGCTATAGCTGTGACAGACCAAAGAACCATCATTCGAGCAACTTGCAGATTCTGAGAAGACATATCCGGAGAAATCAGTTAGCAAAAGTACAGTTTTATTGATTAATCAAGACTTCATGATAGTATAGTGATAAATGGGTCAACATTATGGAAAATTGTGCAATAGATTCTTGGACAGTATGGAAAGAGATGGATTCATAAGAACACTTAGTAGGCTTGGAAAAATATATGACAGGGGACGAGAGCATGGATTCATAGATTGGTTCAAAGAGTGGTTCAGAGACAAAGGAACATTATCATAATGGATGATAATTACACAGTAAATGGCTCGAATAATGCTAATAGATTCCAATTTGACAGATATTTTTTGGACACATGCAGTGCATACAAGAGTTCACATTCAAAACATAGTAATGCTTAGAAACAACAATGACAAAACTCCCTATGAGATATGGAAAGGAAGACCAACAAATGTGAAACACTTTAAAGTATTTGGAAGAAAATGCTACATCAAAAGAGAATATGGAAGAATGGGGAAGTTTGACTCTCATGTGGACAAAGGAGTACTTGTTGGTTACTCAAGTACAAGGAAATCATACAAGTGTTACAATCTGAGGTTGAACAAGTTGTGGAAAGCATCAATGTAACAATTGATGAAACAGGTGGATGATAATTAAATGAAGAAGAAAATGAATCAATGGAACAACTTTACGAAGAAGAAGAAGAAGATGAAGAATACGTAGAAGGGAAAGATGAAGAGGATAATACATAAGTAGAAGAGAAAGTTCAACAAGTGCCTCCAAATACACCTAGCAAACGAGTACTGAAGAATCATCCTTCATATCAGATTATTGGAAATAAATATGCAGGACTTGAGACTAGAAAAAAAATCCATTCACCAGAACAAAAGCACATAGCACTCTTATCTATGATTGAACCAAACAGTTTTGAAGAGGCCAGTAAGGATGAATTCTGGAATGAGGCCATGCATGAATATATGGATCAAATAGAGAAGAATGACAAGGAACAAAGCTAGATTGGTATGTAAAGAATATGCACAGGTTGAAGGAATCGAATTTGAAGATACATTTTCCCCATTTGCCAGAATGGAAGCAATCTGATTGCTCTTAGCTTATGCATGCTCCAAGAATATTAAAGTGTATTAGATAGACAAGAAAATCATTTTTTCTGATTGGGGAACTTGAAGAAGAAGTCTACATTGAACAACCAAAAGGATTTCAATTGTCAGAGAATGAAGATTATGTGTGTAAAATGAAGAAGGTCTTATATGGTCTAAAAAAATATTCGAGAGCATGGTACTCTAGAATGGATAAATATATACAACATCTAGGGTTCAGAAAAGGAAGTGCAGACATCAACCTCTACATCAAGTCAACTCAAGATGGTATTTTATTAATTGAATTTTATGTTGATGATATTATTTTTGGAGGTATTGATGACGGATTAAGACAGAAATTTGCAAAGGATATGCATAATGAATTTGAAATTCCATTACTCGGAGAACTATCCTTCTTTCTAGGTCTTGAGATACATCAAAGCAAGTGAGGAATTTTTATTTCTCAAACTAATTATATCATAGAAATGCTAAAGAGGTTTGGAATGGAAGATTGAAAACCAGTTACCACTCCTATGAAAACCAGTTTCAATTTGAGCAAAGACGATGATTCAAATTATACAAACTAGAGGAAATATAGGTCAATGATTGGTAGCTTACTATATGTGACAGCATCCAGACCAGATGTAATGCAAGAAGTTGGATATGTGACATGATTTCGAGCAACACCAAAGGAATCACATGTCTTAGCAGTGAAGAGGATTTTCAGATATCTCAAAGGAACATAAGAGTTTGGATTATAATATCCAAGAGGAATGGATCTATCACTTATTGCCTACACAGATGCAGATTGGGCAGGTTGCATTGATGACAGACGAAGCACTAGTGGAGAAACATTATACTTGGATGAGTGTTTAGTATCTTGGCTAAGCAAGAAACAATCATCAATATCTTTATCTACAGTCGAAGAAGAGTATATTACAGTAGCAGGATGTTGTACACATGTTCTATGGATGAAATGAACTCTAACAGATATACAAGTTGAGTATGATGAGCCCATTCCAATATATTGTGATACTACAAGCGTCGTCAATATCTTAAAGAACTCGGTGATGCACTCCAAGACAAAGCACATTCCAATAAAGTATCAATTTCTACGGGAACAGGTTGTAGAGAAGAACATCAAAGTTGAATATGTGGGCACAAAATAACAAGTGGCAGACATCTTTACAAAACCGATTCCAAGGGAATCCTTTGAGTATCTTCTACATAGACTAGAGTAATTTCAACTCCAAAATGAATTCTTATTTTATATGTCATATATTTACACGAGGAACCACCATAGAGAGGACAATTCAATAAGGGGGAGCATCCCCGGATGGAAAGATACATTTTCCATTGTTATGACCCTAAATTGCTCCATACATGCATATGTAACATCTCGGTCCTAACCCTTATAAACTATAATGTATTATGTAAATATGACTTAGACTGGTGAGCCGGTAAAGTTTAAAAGGGACCAGAGTGCCTAGGAAATGTATCACTTCCTATACATTAATAAAATACACCGTTGGCTGCAAGACCAACAAGGACAAAAGAGATAGGGGGCTATGATTCCACGAGAGAGGGGGCTTGAGGGGATAAGTCTTGTTATTATCATTTTATTTACCCATAATTGATTTTATAGAGAAGAGGGGGTTAAATGAGCTTCTTGGGAGGGAGGCCATGTAGCTCTTGTCTTCAAGTAATTATTTAAACATCCCTTGGGGGTTGTTTTGGGGTCGTTCTTCCCTTGGTTTGTCCTATTCTCACTGGTTCACTTGTTTTTCTTCCTCTTCACTCACTAATGCGAGTTTGTGTTTTCTTGGGTTGAGCATGGAAACAAATGGTAGGAAGAGGAGAGACATCATTGAATGGTTGTAATGATTTACTGATCATTCCAGGAGGGAATGGATACCTGTGTGCATGAACTTGATGGAAGTTCGAATAGAAATATCCATAGCTGAGAATCCTTGGAATTTCCAGTAGGGAGATTTCCCGACCAATATCACTGGATCCCTAGAAAAAAATGAAACATCCTTGAGGATTGCATGGCAAAGAAAGGTGTTCATTTCTTGGGTTTGTGTAGACTTAGGGGGAAAGAGAGCTGGAAATTAGGATTGTTGTGAAGTTGGGAAACCTGAGAGCTACTTAACCAACTACTGTGTATTTATACTTGGCCTAGGACCTGTCCTTATGGAATCATATCCCTGGCTCGTGGGTGACCTATTGTTGAGAGTAAATGAACAACAACGTTTATGGTTGGGAGGAACGTCCTTGGTATGTAGCCAATTGGTGAACATTTACTAGCAAAGATAAGTGTTCTCTATGTTTTCTATTTAATCTATTTCGTTTTGTATTTAATTATCTCTAAGAAATGTATTATAATGTTCTTGTCTGTTGGTTATTTTTTCTGCATGGCATGTTGTTTATCTCTTTTATGTTGTGGCATAGATCTTTTCTTATGCATGTGGTGTGCATGCTCCTAGCATTGTTGAGAAACCCTTTGCCTTTGAATTAGATATCAGAGAACTGAGTCTTGGGACTGCAGCATGTCTATCTTGCGGGTGGTTGGGTGTGTTGCATCTTGTTTAAGTGGCGTAGCCCGACCTCTGGGTGGTCGAGTATGTTATAGATTGGTATCAGAGCTTCTAGTTGAAACACCGGGACAATATGGGTTGGGTCTGTTGGTTAGAGTCTCATGGTTAAGATCAAATTTTGACCGTGAAGTTGAAAAGATTAGGAGGAATGGCGTTGCAGAATCTACGTAGGAGTTATAACATCATAGATCCTTTGTAAGGGTTTGAAGGATCATGACTATCCTCTTCGAATTCTATAGAGATAACAACTATGGGATCAAGAGAGATCTGGGATCATTGGATCAGAGGGAAAGTGAACAAGGGTCGTCCGATGAAAGTGAAGGAAAGGTTAAGTCACAACCATCATATTTCTTGGAGAGAGATCAATGGCCAGGAGGCATTGCGGGGAACCAAGTTACACAAGATTTAATTCCCCAAGGTAGTCCTGCAATCCAAACCACGGTTTCACTGAGGGGTTATGTGTCAGTGTCAAAATAATTGCGGGGCGGAAGGTGGGTTACTCCAAAAAATCGATGTGTGCCCCTGCAAATTGAAACACATGCAGTGATGTGACATTCTAGTGCTCAAACATCGAAACTCTAAATAGCCGAGGTAGTTGGGGATCGTTGATCTATAGGAGGACATGCGTCAACCAATCGTTTACTCTAGATAAAACTCTCCTCAAAAAATAAAGCGAGGATAAGTTTAGAATTGACATTTTTGGACCCCGAAGATCCAAAGTGAATCTCAATCATCCTATTAAGGAGGACACCTGGTGCAAATTCGTGGACTCCAGGTGAAGACCCAAAGTGAATCTTGGTCATCCAATCCAGGAGGACACACGACAGAAATACATGCAGTTTGAGGGAAAGTGAAGGTTGAAATTTTAGGTTTTTGAAGTCCGAAGACCCAAAGAAATCATAGTCATCGATCTATGGGAGACATGCATCAGTAGATCGCGAGCTTCAGATAAAATCATTTCGGAAAAATTTGAGGGTTGTGATTTCTGAAGCCCAAAATTTCGAAGTGATGTGGCTTGCGAATGTCACCTAGGATGATGTGGACACATGGGATGTGTGCAATGTGTTAGTAAGTTTTGAGCATATGGAGTATTGGGGTGTCAATTAGAACATGACACGTGTCACTTGCCTGATTGGGCCACATGTATGCTTCCCATATTTCACCACGTGGTGACAGATCGTGCAGTTCGGAGACTGGGCACTCCAGAGGGGAAATATGTGATAGGTTTAGTTGGGTAGAAAACTCTCGAAGGTGCGAAGGATAGAGTACATATCGATCGTTGATCCTAGAAGACACGTGACAGTAGATCTCACAGCGGTTTGGAGGATCGGTGCTCGGGGATAAAGTGAAGGCGTAGAGTTTAAAACTCTCGAAGCCCGCAGAGCTGAAGTGATTCACAACCATTGATATTCGGGAGGACATGCATCGATAGATCATGAACTTCAGGTAAAAGTGTTCCGGGAGGAATAAAGCAGGGAAATTTGAGACCTCCGAAGGCCGGAATCCTGAAGTGGATCTCGATCGTTGATCGTGAAAAAGGACTGTTGGAGTTACTTCACACACACCTAGGATTTATTTTTCCTAAGGTTATTCCTTGTTTATTATTCATAATTAGTCATTATCCTGTCTCCTATATTTTAGGGGAGAATATTCCACCTGGAGAATATTCTCTTTCAATTGACACTTCAGTTTGACTAGTTAAGTTGAGTTTAGATGTTGCATTAGGATCATCACCATGCAACATTGGGATCATCACCATGATAATTCAACCTTTCCTTGGTATCATCACCAGAGTGGTGAATTCGAATTGATTCCATGAGTTAACTCCTCACTACTCTCTGTTCATTCAGTTAGCTGAAGACTAGTTGACTAGTTAACTCAACTAGGTGGCAGTTCACTCCCGTAACTGCCTGAGACTAGAATAGGTGGCAATTCACTCTTGTAACTTCTGGTGTGTATCTAGATCACTTTATAACACCACTATGGTGCATTGTTTCACCTCAATTCGAACTCATTGAGTTATACAAACTATATCTATTGTAAATTATTCACTCTTTGAGTGTGGAAAACGGTTAATGGGAATTATTCCATTCTTTCTCTCCTTCTTCTTCTTTATCCAATTCTCTCTGCAATTGTGTGTATTATTTTTTATATAGATATATTATGTGCAGATTCAACACATTTACATGGTATTAGAGCTGACGTACTACTAAGAAAAAGCTACACCAAAACTTTTTGCAGGTACAAAAGATTGAAGACAGTGGAAAGATGGAATTCCAAAAAGAATTCATTCTTACACCTTACAACTATTTTGCATGGAAGGAGAAAATAGACATACATATTTGATCTATAGGGTTGTATAGTTTAACCATGAATACATATACAGATCTGACATCATCCATAGAAAAATCCAAGTACTTAAATCGCATGTATGAGGCACTCGGAACAATTTGCAGTCTTATTTCTCCCTATCTCCTTTTTCATATATCTTCTTGTAAGTCTCCCAATGAAGCCTGGACCATATTGGAAGGGATATTTGGAAAATAGCATGAGATTAGGGGACACATTCTAGAGGTGGAGCTGCTCACATTGGATCCAAAAAGCTTCGAGAATATCTAAGATTTCTTTACAAAATTCAAGGATTTACTGTTGCAACTCAAAGCTTGCGGGGTTGATAAATCGAAGGAGGAGAAACAAATGGTTCTCGTCATTCTCTCCAAGCTTGGTATTGAATTCTCAGTATTCGTATCTACATTCCATACTATCATATTTGCCTCTGGAGCCACCTGGAAGATGCCTTCTCTTGAGGACTTTATCGAATCCATGACACAAGAGCAAACCAAGCTCATCAACATGGGCACAATCAAAGGCCCAAGGGCGCATGCACTTAATGTGCATGATGGAATCCAAAAATATCATAAATCTAAAGATAAATATAAGAGGAAATATGATGCACATACAAAGAAGGAAGGGTACACAAAACCCTTCATCGATGCCTCCGGATCCAAAGGAGAAAAGGGAAGAAAAGGAGAGAAATGCACATATTGTCACAAAGGATTCCATTTAGAATCCGCATGAATGAAAAAAAAATATATCTTATGTCTCATATACTTCAGAAAAATAACCTTGGAGATCGTATCCCCAAGAGTGCAAACAAGAAGAAGCTAGAAGATCCAAATTCCAAGAAAGGAAATTCTAGCCATGCCTTGATTTCCATCAACTCCTCTTTTGATGATTGGATCGTAGACTCAGGAGAATCACATCACATGGCTGCCTCGGAAGAAATATATTCTTCATTGGATGCATGCAAAGTTCCTCCTATTCTGATGGGGGACAAATCTTCTGTCGAAGTCACCGACAAAGGAAGGATTGAACTCACCAACGAAAGCTTCGAGAATGTGTTGCATGTTCCCAAGCTTTCTGTCAACCTTCTCTCTATGTTTCAGATGACGAATTCCATCACTGGAAAGAAATTCATCTTCACACCAAATTTCATGGAAATCTACAACATGCAAACCAACTCCAGGGTTGCTACCAGTGAGGTAAATCATTAGTCTAGATTGTATACATTTTCTGAATTCATTGAACCTGATTCTGCTTTACTGCTTACTTATGTTGATGAAAGTAGTAGGATATCGCACGAAAGGTTTGGACATTTGAATTTTAGATACATGCAATAGCTTAGAAAGAAAAAATTAGTTGATGGTCTACCAGACATCCATTTCTCCAAGGGAGTATGCGAGGGATGTGTTCTTGGAAAACACCCTCAAGAGAAATTCGACAAGGGAAAGTCTCAGCGAGATTCCGCACCTTAAGATCTAATCCACATTGACCTCATGGGTCCTTTTCCGGATCCATCGATCATCAAAGAGAGGTTTATTCTCATTTTTGTTGATGATTTCTCACATTTTACATGGATCTACTTTCTCAGGAAAAAATCCAAGGTCTTTCAACACCTCAAAGATTTCAAAGCTTTGGTTGAGACACAGTCTGGAAAGAAGATAAAAGTCCTATGAACTGATAATGGGGGAGAGTATGTGAATCATGAGATCCAAAATATTTTCCATGAGGCCAGGATTCAGTTGTAGCATACAGTTCCCTACACTCCACAACAAAACGGAGTTGTTGAGTAGAAAAATCGATCTCTAAAGGAGATGGAATTTTGCATGTTGCATGCAAAGTCACTACCACAGAGACTATGGTCCAAAGCACTTAATTGTACAACATACATCCAAAACAGATATCCCCATAGATCTGTCAAGGATAAGACCCCCTATGAGGCTTGGAGCGGCCTCAAACCAGAAGTGACCCACTTTTGTATTTTTGGTTCATGTGCATGAGCCAGGATTCCCTCTGAAAAGAGGAAGGCACTTGATCCAAAGAGAACTGAGTGCATTTTTGTTGGATAACCTGACGATGTGAAGGGATATCATCTTATTGATATTTCCTCAGACCGACTCATCATTGGGCGTAGTGTCCAATTCGAGGAAAGTGTCTCACATGTACCTCAACAACCACATGTAGACACATTTACTCTTCCACCTGTCCGAGATGATGAGCATGCACATGTCGAATATTATTCAGATGAGAGTTCTGATTCAAAGGATTAAGATTAAGATTCAAATTCAGTATAGTCATATGTAGAGTCAAAGCATCCAGATGCAGTTGTAGAGATAGAGAAGAGGCCCAAGTGGGCACAAAATACTCTTCAGGATGCAGGGGATCTCGTAGGTGATCCAACCGATACTAGGAGGACTCGATCTGATTTTGAGGAGCCTCCTATTGCATTCACTGCCACTAAACCATTGTCTTCTAGGCATATTTTCTTGGTTCAGTCTTCAGATCCACAGTCTTATGGTGAGGCTGCTGGAAATCCCTTTCGGGAATCCACCATGCAAGAGGAGTACAACTCCCTCCTCGAGAACCAGACTTGGGATATGGTTCCCCTTCCTTCTGGGAGGAAAATTTTTATATGCAGATGGGTCTATAGGACTAAGAGCACAACATATGGACAGATCAGCAGATACAAAGCCAGGCTTGTCGCCAAAGGCTTTCAATAGGTTCATGGTATTGACTATGATGAGACCTTTTCTCCAGTAGTGAATATGGATTCCATTCGATTGGACCTTGCCATTGCGGCAGCCAAGGGATGGGAAGTCCATCATATGGACGTGAAGAATTCATTTCTTCATGGTGATCTCTTTGAGGAGATCTACATGGAGTAGCCCCAGGGATTTATGCAGGACTCATATTTGGTCTGTCGACTGCAGAAGTCACTTTATGGCCTCAAGCAGTCTCCGAGGGCCTGGTATCCCAAGATGGACTCCTACCTATTGTCACAAAACTTTGTACATTGTAAATCAGACCCGAATGTATACATGCTCAAGACGATTGATTTACTTCTACTTTTAGCTCTGTATGTCAATGATTTGTTGATAATCGGTTGCTCAACTTCAATGATTTCTACAGTCAAGAGGATTCTTCATGAAAGGTTTTTGATGATGGACATGGGTCCACTACACTTCTTCCTTGGACTTGAGATCAATCAATATGCATCAGGCAGCAAACTGTCTCAAGCCACGTATGCACAAGATCTCCTTGAGAGATTTCACATGACAGAATGCAAGTCTTCTCCAACTCCTTTCCGATCAGGAGTCAAACTTGAGGATGGCGGGGAGACTCCACAGGTTGAAAACACACTGTACAAACATCTAGTGGGGAGATTTTTGTATCTCACACACTCCAGAATAGACCTCTCATAAGCAGTTGGCGCAGTTTCCAGGTTCATGCAAGAGCTGCATGAGCTACATTAGAAAGTTGCAAAGTGTATCCTTCGATACGTACAGGGCACCATCACCTTTGTGATTCATTATGCAGAAAAATCTACATTAGATCTCACTGGGTTTACTGATTCTGACTGGGCTGGCGATAGCATTGATCACAAGTACACATATGGTTACTCACTCAGTCTTGGTTCTGGGCCTATCTGTTGGTCGAGAAAGAAGAAATCTGCCATTTATCTATCTTCAGTCGAGGAAGAGTACAGAGGGGTAGTTAACATAACCATTCAGGCTATGTGGCTACAACATTTTCTCACTGAGTTGGGCATTCAGTTTCATCGGTCGATCATCATCTGGTATGACAACAAAAGCAATCTGAAGTTCTGCAGATATCCAGTTCAGAGGCAGTGGATGAAGCACATCGATATCCACATGCACTACATATGAGACTTAGTACACGAGGGTATCATCAACTTACAGTTATGTCCTTTAGCAGAACAGATGACAGACATTTTCACCAAGACCTTCACTGAGCAGAAATTCCATTCTTTGGGAGGTCGTCTTGGAGTGAAGGACACAGTTTCCTAGCAACTATAGTTCTTATTTTTACATACATTATACCTTG
>SNQJ01S0033615.1:145357-156424 GCA_010110895.2 Picea sitchensis | reverse complement strand
AATCTAAACAATCAAGTGCTACATAAATTGTCAACCTAGGGAAGTCTGTTTATTTCAAAGGTAACCACGCACTATATATGCTCAATTTCAAAAGCAACCTAGAGTTGTAGTAAAAGAAACTATATTAATCACACTTGCCTTGAATGAACTGAAATTCCAACTTGAAAAGAAATCTACCTATTGTAGAGCTCAAAGTTTAAAGAAATTATTAATTGAAGAATCCTGGATTACATTAAAATGACAATAAGATGTTGCAATAGGAAATACTAACTATTCTGAGAACAGGACCCTAATTCCCAAGCAAGAATCTTCAACACTTGTTTTCGATCATCACACTTTATGAACTCATTGATGTCTGAAACAATTAGCACACGTTGAAGACTAACTAATTCCTAATAGAGAACAAGACCCTAATTCCCAAGCAAGAACCTTAAGCACAAGTCTCTGATTAACACACTCATGAAAATAATTGGAAGCTAACTATTTCTAACAGAGAACAGGACCCTAATTCCCAAGAAGGAACCTTCAACACAAGTCTCTGATTAACACACTCGTGAGAATAATTGAAGGCTAACTATTTCTAACAGAGAACAGGACCCTAATTCCGAAGCAGGAACCTTTAGCACAAGTCTCTTATTAACACACTCATGAAAATAATTGAAGGCTAACTATTTCTAATAGAGAACATGACCCTGATTCCCAAGCAGGAACCTTCAACACAAGTCTCTAATTACCAAGATTTCATAAATTCATCACACAGGATTGCTAACTAGAATGATTAACAGTTACCCAGACATGAATCATATGAAAACAGTGTAGCAGCAAGACAGAGTTCAATAAAGTAGTGTTTCAGCAAAACAGATTCAAAGCATAAACATAAATAATACTAGCACACTATGAAGCTAACGGGTGAATCTTGTGAAGAAGGTGGGCCCTCCCTTATCACAAGATTCCCCTGGAATGAAGAGACTAGAAAATGATGCTCAAAATAATCTTTTATTCATCTATCAATGTATCATATTACAATCTAAAAATTGAAGTACGTCCTTCTCTGTAAACCCTTCTTTTATAAAAAAACTGGCCCTTCGAATGGTGATTTCCTCTTATTTAAAGAGGAGAATCCCTTCGATACAATTGATCAATAGATTACAAGTGTATATCTGGGTCCTATTCTTAGTCAGATTGACTTTCTAAACTAGAATAGGGTCTCCTAGTCTTCCACAACAGAATGCTATTACAAGTGTTGAGTGAAGTATTGTTGTTACGGCTGGAGTAACAACTCTTTATTGTTTGTTATTGTATGATGTTTCGGCATCGCAAATCGTGGGTTTTTTCAGCCACGGGATTTGCGTTATGACTGTGTAGTCAATCTGGCAGCATCGTTGACCATTGACTGTGTAGCAGCTTCTGTGTTTCAGCATCGTCGACCACTAGCTGTGTAACAACTTCCTTTGTGTTTCAACATCGTTGACCATGGACTATGTAATGGTTTCTTTTGTGTTTCAGCCTCATCAACCATGGACTATGTAACAACATCTGTGTTTCAGCCTCGTCAACCATGGACTGTGTAACAACATCTGTGTTCCAGCATCGTCGACCACCAACTGTGTAACAACTTCCTTTGTGTTTCAGCATCGTTGACCATGGACTATGTAACGGCTTCTGAGTTGTTGTTTTAGCATCATCAACCATGGACTGTGTAACAACATCTGTGTTTCAACATCGTCGACCATGGACTGTGTAACAACTTCTGAGTTGTTATTTCAGTAACAGGCCTCAATGCTAATCTGCAAATTGAACTGTTTCAGCACTTATACATTTCTAATCAATGGTTAAGTACGAGAGTGATGTAAAATTATATGAAAAATAGATTAAACGTATAGTAAAGAGAAGAAACATTGTATACCTTTGGAAAGATAATATAAAGTGATAATATGGGTTTAAATGTGATTGAACAAGAGTGTAATGGTGGAAAAAAGTATGGGCAAAAAGGTACATTGTGTGGTCCTAACACTAATCAATGTACCATAACATCATCAAGCTGTACCATATCACATACTATCAACCATATGAAAATTTGTACCATATCATTAATGTAGTAACTCAAAGAACCAATGCACGTCTCTCATGCAAATGCCAGCATACAACATGAATACGACTCAACCATATACAATCAAATCAAAGATATGAAATATATGAACCATGTCATATGTTGAACCATATATAATAATGCTCCTCACTCAACCAAGAAATGAAGATATACCATATCCAAACACAAAGACAACCATACCAAGTATGCCTCAAGAATACACCATATCATGACAAGAAGTAACCATCAAAACAAGTATACAACCATACCAATACCTCTTTACATGACCTAAAACTTTGACATGATGACATGTAGAATTCCTTCAGACTTCAAGGACCTGGTACCAACATTTACTCAATCATTCATGAGTCGTTTTATAGATACACGACTGTCTTATATTTCCCACATATATACTTGCTTTTCTCCACTATAGACCACCTACATATGCTCCATTTTTTACCTACAACCTGCATATACCTTAGAAACTAGGGTTTTCTTCAACTCTGAAACTTTCACCTTCGACCTTCCTTTGCTACCTAAGAAAATGACGCTATAAACTTAGAAAAAGATCACTAGATCACAAAAAAGATAAGCAATGAATAAGTGTGTGAGAGTGCTTGTGAATGACTCCTTGAGGTGTATTTATACTTTTTCTAAGTGAATCCTCTCCTTCGTTTATGTCTTCTAATGTTTTCTTGTTACAACAACTTTACCCTTTCATTAAGGATTTTTAACCAACTAGGGGCTTCTTGACCATTTCTTAGGGGCTTACAACTTCACAAAGGAATATCTTCTTAACCGTGAGGAACTACGTGGAGTTCCACATATCACCGGAAACAAAATGACATGTACTATCCACCTATGATATTATCACATCCAATTACAATTTCATTCATGTTGTTATTCCTAAATCAACTTAAGTTCCCGTAACCATGCCTCTTGGGCTCCATGTAGACAACATCAAATGTACCCAACTGAATCACCATGAATATTGATCACACAAATGTAAATCAATTGGCCAACATCTCTGGACCTATCCAAGGGTTGACATCAATCTCTAACCGTTGACATCAATCTCCAATATCACTCTCCAAGGGTTGACATAAATGACAACCAACTATCCAAACCAACTGTTCAACATGTCTATGGGTGTAAAATGTAATATTCTTATGCATACGATTTTAGGAGTGACGATGGAATATCACTCAAGAGGAAATTATTAAATATTAGCGAGTGTTGAGGAGATCCTACCAAAAAAAAAGGAGTGAGAGCTGAGAAGATATTGTGAAAGAAACAGAAGAGAGTGTCTAGAATATCTGGTGTAAGGAAAATGATTGAGTGATCTAGGGAAATAAAAACTAGTGATCCCAGTGCATATGTGACGAAAGAAAAAGGAGTGTGTGATCTAGAAAAAACAAAAGAAGTGAGTAGAGTATATATATGAAGAAAAAAAATAGAACTAACGATCTTAGAGGGGATCAATGTCTCTTGTAGGTCGGTTCCTACAAACAGTACAAGGGATCGTTGTCTTTTGTAGGTCGATGCCTATGAGCAACATAGGGGATCAATGTCTCCTGTAGGTCAGTGCCCATAAACAAAAGTTGGGATCGGTGTCACATGTATGTCGATTCCTATAAAAAGAAGTGGGGATTGGTGTCTTCAGTAGGTTGGTGTCTACAAACATTTTTAATAGTGGGTCGATGCCTACAAATTAATAAAAATAATTGTTTGTGTTTTTCTCCCGAAAGGATTTCCACGTTAAATATTGTGTCTTCTAGTTGTTAAATTTATGTGATTGCATCATTATGGTTTATGAATTTTAAAAAGGAAAATATAGCCTTATGTTTATTCAACACCCCCCCCCCCCTTCTCTGTATAAGTGTGTGCTCAACACTCTATAACATTCCATACACCTAGCTATATACTCAATATTATCCTTTTTCATTCTTGGACAAAAATATTGATTCATTATTGTTGCAACTATCATTTGGTACCTAGGATGTCCAACATATGGAACATTATGCATAACATTTAATAGAAATTTCCTTAATTCATAGGAATTAGGAATATACACCTATTTTTATGTATCATCTTCATCTTCCAACTTATAATCTTCATATTTCTACTGTACATTTTCCTTCTATAATCCTTATTTAATGTGTAGGTAATGTCCTTTTGAAATACAATCTTCCAAAATTCTATCCTTCAAATTTGATTTACACATGTTAATGGTTGTAGCATGCATTGCATATATTCTTCTATTGAGTTCATCAAAAACTTTGTTCTCTTTACCTCTAATATGTTTTATATCAAAATCATATTCACGAAGAAATTTCAGCCATCTTGTTTTCCTAGCATTCAAAGTTTTTTGTTCAAATAAATATTTAGACCATTATGATATATTATTAATTCAAATTTTCTCCCCATAAAATAATGTCTCCACATATTCAATGCATGAACTATGGTAGCAAGTTGTAAATCATTCATGAAATAATTCTTCTCATTCTCCTTAATATTTATGGATTCATAACAAATCACATGCTCACTTTAAGTAAGAAATCCACCAATTCCTTCTCAAACATCTTCACATATCACTAACGCTTCACTTGGATCAACAATGTTGAGAATGGATGCACTAAAGAGAATTTTCTTTAACTATTGGAAACTTCCTCACACTGTAATGCCTATTTAAATTTGACTCTTTTCTTTTGTAATGATGTAAATATATGTACAATTTTGGACAATCTTCTATGACCTTTTGTAGTATCCAACTAGTCCTATGAATGACCTTGCCTTTAATATTTTCTTAGGTGTAGGCCATTCCATAATAACTTAAATATTATCTACATACAATTAATTTCCCTTCTTGGAAATGATGTGTCCCAAATCATGAATATTCCTTTTATAAAATGAACACTTACTTATATTAACATAAAAATAATGCTCTCTTACCCCTGTAGTACTAAACATAAGTTCTCTTTATGATCCATCCTCCTAAGATTTTGAGTAAATAAGAATTTCATCAAGGAACACAATGAAATTTTTTTCTAAATACTACCTAAGATTCAATTCATCAAGGACATGAAATTAGCTAGTGCATTTATCAAACCAAATGGCCCCACTACAAACTCAGTGCCAATATGTGGAATAAAATTTGTTCTATTGATGTCTTCATACATTGTCCTTACTTAATTCTATATTGACCTCAAATATATCTTGGATAATATATTTTCCTCTCTTAGTTGATCAAACAAATAATCAACTTAGATAGAATATATTTCGTCCTCACAAATACCTTATTCAACCATCTAAAATTAATGCACAACCTAAAAGTTCTATCTTTATTCTTTACAAAGAGTACTTATGCTCCCCAAGGATAGATACTTGGGAATATATATCCCTCTTTCAATAATTATTCTAATTGCATTTGTATATCCTTTAAGTCAAGTTTACTCATTCAATATGGAGTATTATAGATTAGGATAGCTCCAAGCACGAAATCAATAAGAAAAAACGATTTCTTTTTCTAGTGGAATTATTAGTATTTCCTCAAACACATCTACAAACTCCTGCAACATTGGAAAGTCCTCAAGACTTGGGATTTTTCACTTTCTTGACTCTTCCACATGAGCTACATACAATTGGCACCCTTTTCTAATTCATCTCTTCAATTGAAAAAAGTAAATTTATCTTGTACAAATGGGTCGTGGAATGCCTTTCATTGTCCTCTTCTTTGCTTCTTCATCAAGACACATAAAAGTAATGATATTCCAATTTATAATAGCATGACATGCATGCAACCAATCTATTCCAAGAAGAACATCATATGAACCAAGTGGTAATATGTTAAAGTATACATTAGTATTGACTTGATTCATGTCTATTGGGAAACCCTTTACACTCTATATGATTTTCCTTTTAGTCCTAGAAGCCAACTAAACCAACAATTATTATCATGTTTACTTCTCTTCATATGAAACCATTCAATAAAATTAGGAGAAACATAACAATGAGTTTCTCCCAAATCAATTAAAATTGCAATATGTTTCTTAGCAATCTTGCCTTAAACCTTCATCATGTTTGATTGATTATTTTATTGTCAATTGTCCATGGATGCATGGATTCTTATAATATTTCATGTTGCATCTTCAATTTTAGTCACTTCTTGGATATTGTGCACTTTCCTTATTATGTTTTCCCTATGAGGACAATGAAATCTATGCAAATGATCTCTTTCACATCCTGAACATTTGATTGGTTTCCTTGCCCTTTCCCTAAGGATTTTTCCATCTTGGATTAACTTTGATCTTATTGAATTTTCTAATATGTTTTAGTTTTTTTTTTAAGAAATAAGGTTTAAATAACTTCTTCCTTTGATCATGCTTATCCTTTTTACTATCTCTCCAAAATTTTTGAAAATCTACTCTACCTTTGTTATGATCATCCAAGTATTTTATCTTCCTGATTATTTGTTCAAGAGTCTTAGGTTCATCAAAAATTTAGTCAACCAACTTAAGAAACACCATATTTTAACAATATCTTGTTTAATATAGAAAACATACCAAAAAACTCTAAAAAAAAAATATCATATTCTTCCATGGTCCTATCTCTCAACTCATGTTCAAAGAACTCTTGCATCTTCTTTTCATAGTGGTGCTAAATAAGGTACTTTTGTTTGAAATACTTATTGAATTGCCTCCAAGAAATCCTCTTCACATTGATGTATTTGGCATGCTTTAGTTGGTCCCACCAAAAGGAGTATTTTCCTTGCAAATTGTATATATAAATTATGGATTCCGCATTGGATGAGTAACTATGCAACTGAAAATACTTCACTATTCCTATCAACCAAGCTTCAACATCCTCTCCCATTGTTTTTCACCATCGAATGTTGGTAGCTTAATCTTCATAATATATCCTTGAAATATCTTGTGTTCATGTTTTCATATTTGATGTCTAACTAGGGAAAATTTTGGATTATTCTTTGATTCCCCAAATGTACAAGACTTCCTAGATGAATGAATTGGTATGTAGTGATTCCTTTTGGTTTGGGTTTTACTTCTTCAATGATTGGATATTCCATGATATTCCCTTCTTGAATGAAATTTTCCTTCTTCCTCAAACCTTGAGATTGATACATTCCTCAGTTTCCTTTGCAATTGTAGTGTTCATTATTACAAAAATATAATATTTAGAGAAAAAATGACAAATTATAACAATAATAGGAAATTGTAAGAGAACCAAAATATCAAAATTAGAAAGACTTTTATTAATGAAGGAAATTTTTTCATGCCTCATCGAGGGGGGAAATACATTTGAGAATAACTACGATTAAAACATGTTTCACATGACATATCATTGCCTTTATTATACTTCTTTATATAGTTTCTATCTAACCTCCTAGGAACTTTCTAGTAGGGAGAACCTTCTAGTGAGCCTTCTTAAAATTATTGCATTCACAAAATAACTACTAAATGGGCCTTATTTAATAGAGATGGCCTCAAGACATAGAAACTAATATATATACTTAAGGTGGTTATAGTGGGAACCAAACATGCCCCCCCCCTTTATAGAGAAACATTTTCCTCGAAGCTAGAGATGAGGAAATTTATAAATATCTCTACAAGTTCCTATGTGGTATCATCGTGTTGTGTATACTTCCATTGTATTAGGACCTCTCGTATAGTCAAATGTTGCAGATGTTTATCTCTTTTATTTAGGATGGATCTAGGATACAACCAAATGGAACCTTCTTCATTCAATTCTGGAAGTTTAGTTTGAATGCAACAATTAGATCCAACAACTTTCTTTAAGAAAGATACATGAAATATTAAATAAATTTTAGAGTTCTTCGGAAGATCCAATTCATAAGCTATTGGGCCAATAAGTTTGAGGATCTTATAGGGGCCATAGAATTTTGGAGCAATATTTTAGTGGTGGTTGTATTTCAGTGAGGTATTCTCATGAGGATATAGATAGAGGAATACTTGATCTCCTTCTTCAAATTGGTGTTCAGAATGATAATTATCAACCTATTGTTGAGCCATTACCATATTATCATGGAGAGTGTGGATAGTGTCTTCTTGAGTTGTGAGGTTTTTGTTTACCTCTTGCACCTTAGAGATTCCTTGTAAGTAGGATATTATTGAGGAGGTATTTGGCCATAGATAAGTCTCAAACAAAGTAATTCGAGTGGAACCATGATAAGTTGTATTATACCACCATTATGCTAAAGGTGACCACTTGACCCATTGGGATTGTCTCTATGATACAAAGCACCACAAGTACACTTCTAATAACTTGTTGAAAAAATTATTCTAGAAATTATTTTATGGGTGATATGCTATATTGATATTTAGTTGAGTTCCCTAGAGTTAAAACAACTCTTGCCAACACTTGCTAGTGAATGTGGGGTCATGATCTATCACAATCAAGTCTGGCATACCATGGATTTTAAAGATATTATCCATGAATACCTGAGTGACCGTAGAGGCCTTGAATGGGTGTTCTAGAGAAAAACAAATGAGCATATTTTTGGATATATTGGTATGATATTTTCATTGATGTCAAAAGAGTATAGGTGATGAGATCAAAGCTCAGGAGAAATAATGTAGCAGGTCACACAGAATCCCAAGATTACACAAAATAATCCCTTGTAAAGGATTGAGTTATAACAACCATTAGATTAGTTATGGATCTATCCTAATCATTAGATAGAATCAAGTGGAAGGAAAATATAAGTAGACCCCATAGGAGAAGAAATCTTGAAACCTATGAAATCGTGAAGTAAAATTCGACCGTCATATCTTGTAGAGAAAACTTGGGTTAGTTATTAGTCATTGGATCAAGTAGGAGATAAAAAACTTCAGTACTCCGGAGATTCACCACTTCATCGATTACTGGAAACAAGTAAGAATCCACTAAATCTCGAAGTCACAAACTGATTTTAGTAGTTGATCTAAGATCCATCGAAATACTTTTTGATCATTCAATTGAGTACAGTGGAAGGATAATATAAGGTGTAGTAACAATTGAGAACAAGTGGTCACCACAAATTTATGACTTATTCGATAGGTAAAAACTCTGTAGGGTTTGAACTATTTAAGAGTTCGAGTAGCCCAAAGTCYCAGAGTCACGAATAGTCAAATACCCAGAGAGTGAGAGATTTGTTGTACCTAATTCTACAGTACTATATCCTATGCATGTGAAGTTAATCAAGTAGGGAGTGTTGATACACACTTCAACAAAATTTGCTCCAGAAGAGCATAGAAAATTTTAAGGGTGAAATTTCGCTCATGGGCGAAATTAGAGAGTTTTAAATTTTAACTGGGCGAATTATTTACATAGAGGGTTTTGAGGGGTTTGACTATACATATCCCCAATTTTATTTTCAAAAATATATATATGAAACCGTTAGCCCATGGGAATTTGTGAAGGGAGACAAAAAAATTCATTTTCGCCTTGTAAAATTCGAACTAGATCTTTCTATTTGCCCTTATTTTTTGATAGTGGAAATGCTTCGGAGGTGTTTCGCCCTTACTTTCTAGTGATGGAAATGCTTCGAAGATATCTCTCCCTTATTTTATGGTAATGTCACTAGTTCAGAGGTATTTCGTCCTAATTTAATGATGATGGGTGTTTATGATTTTGATTAATGGGGTCTGCTAATTTCGGTTGATGTTGAAATATAATCCTTTGATTTGACTATATTAAGTAACTCCCCTTCAATATACTCATGCATTGAACATCTAGTCATTAAGATGGTCAGAAAAGAGAGAAACGATAAAATTCTAGTTATTTACATGCACGAACAATCATTCTTGGTTATTTATATTTATATAAAAGGATAGTCATTATTGTCAACCCAGAAATCACAGTAATGGCATTTGCATGTTCTTGTTGTTTTGATCAATGTATGTTAATGCTTCTTTGTTTTTTGCTTGAAAAAATATTGATGTTGATATTTAGTGGATATGGTGGTTTTTTAATCCCTCTTTGCACTGTTTTTTATTAAAATGGGTGTTTTTGGAATTCGATCAAAGTTGATGATGATGGGTGCTCGTGGATTTAGTTTGATATGGGTTTTTTGGGTTTTGATTAATGTTGATCAATTTGAGTTCTTTTGAGATTTTGATCAATGTATGTATAGATTTTTGCATGTTTTGATAATTGTTGATCAAGTTGGTTGTTTTTTTATTTCGATGAATGTTGGTTATGATCAGTTTTTAGGATTTTAATTAGGTTTTTTTTTCCAGTAATTATGGATTAGAGAAAGTTAGTTTTGTTTTTTATTAATATTTATCACACTAGGGAATTGGCTTTATCTCATGGATGATTTCCTTGTTGCACAATTGCCACATCGACAACAAGGTGATTACTTGCCAAATATGAACAAAAGGTTACCAAAAATGAGATTAGTTTAATAGGTAGCCATTTTGATTTCCTCTTCCTTTTTCTTCTCCATTTTATATTTTTATAATTCTTTTTGGAAATGACCACCCCACCCACTTATAAGCTGATAAGAATCCTAAACCATTGCCTCAATTTCTGTAGCATTCCCAGAACAAACATCAAGATGATGACTAAGATTATTAGAGTGGGTGATAATACTCCTTATTCTGAATACTTACTCTCTGTACATCCTTATCTATGTGACAGAGTTGTAACTGAATGGTTTACAATATGTTTTGAAATGGATTTTGATATATTTACCCTACAGTTTCCTTTGTTTGCAAATCAAATTTAACACATCCTTCAATTAGTCACAATTATAATTTTTATTAAATATTGATTTGATTTTTACACAAATGTGAATCTAACACATCCTTCAATTGCACAAGTGATCATTAATAGTTTACGAAGATTGCAATTTAGTTGAATAAAGTAGTGTTTACTAAGTTTGCAATATTGTTCAATGAAACAATTTTATAGCATTTATGTAAATACTTTTAAATCATAATATATATTTCATGTTTTAG
>SNQJ01S0033615.1:88685-122276 GCA_010110895.2 Picea sitchensis | reverse complement strand
CCTTAAATTTTTTATAAGACAACACAAATATAAGGGATAAAAGTGATCTCTCTTCCTTGGAAAGGGGTCCTTTTTTGGTACAAATGGATTATTAGAGAGGCAGTCATGCATGTAATGTGACCTATCAATATTCTTATACATTTCTAGTTATTGATTGATATAATTACGTACACTCCTATTTAGGAACATCCTATGATGAACTTGTTTGAAGGGTCCTTTCATAATCAATGAATCAAAAATAAATAATCCATATTAGAAGTGGTAGACAAAAGATTAATATCTTCTCATCTTGATAGAAGTGGCGGTCAGGATCAACACAGATGAACATTGTGGTGAAATTTCATCAAAACTTAGGGAGGGATATGCAAGACTATACAATGAGAACCTTGACAAACACAGTCCTTGATGCTTGCAACATTGTCTAGAGGATAGAAAATTTATGTTTCTTTTTCCAAATATGTGAAGTGAGTATATTACAATTTAATGAATACATTTTCCTATTATTATATATGGTTTTATATTTTATCAAAAAAATCACCAAAATTTACAAGATTTTATACTTCAGTGAAAGATTTGCCAAGATTTTACATGATAGTATAAAATAGTAAAAGATTAGCCAAAACATTATATATACATATTATATTTTTTGTTAAATAGCCTTTGAATTTTCCTATGTATCATGGGGATTCGCCCATTTATTATACATATAAATTTAGGGGGGGTTCTTAAAATCACCCCTGCAGAAGAGTTGGAAGAATGCAAAAGGTTGGAGTCTAGAAACGTCGAAGTCCCGAAGTGAACGAGAATCTTCCACTCAACTACAGATTAAGTCTCGACTCTTGGTTTTTTTTAATCCTCTGGATAACCTACGATCATCCATCCAACGAAATATTAAATATGGATCATCTAATTTATTAGTGAATACAATATACGCACTTCGGTGAAATGTACTCCAGGAGGATTAAATGTCTGCAAAGGTCGGAAGTCCCAAAGGATGAAGTACCATAGAACCTGATTCCAACACCGGTCACATGATAAGGTAAAGAAGCTAAAGGGGTTAGAAGTAAATAATCCCTCAGACATTTAAATATGGTCCCATGTAGAATAATAGAGGAATAAGAAGAAATAGATAACATAACAATACTTGGAACGGATAAGCTCATGGTTTCGAGCTTGCGGTCACATGAATTTTGGTATGAAGGAAGCGCCTATTGATTAAGACTTGAATTCACAATAATTTGATATATGTAGACTAATGAAACGATACACAATCATGATTAAAGAAGAGTTAAATCATGGACATTATGAATAAATAATAAAAAGGAAAAATGATGTTATTTAAAGTTTAAAATTACCATTTAAATTAAAGGATGCAATGGTTCATTGTCAAAAGATGCAATGGTTCAAATTCAGACCAGTTGGAAGACTATATAAACAAGAAAGAATTGTGAGAAGAAGGTGTCTTTGGAGTCCAAATCAGAAGATCAGAAACATAAGAAAAGTCCAAGAAGAAAACATGGTGATACTTATGCAATGAGGGTGGAAGGGAGGAGTAAGGAAGGATTCATATCCTTTACTAAGTAAAGTGTAAAAAAAAAGGGAGTTAGTGCTTCCTAGGGTTGGTGCCCTGAAAAACAAGGGAGTTGGTGCTTCCTAGGGTTGGATCCCTAAAGCCAAGGGAGTTGGTGATTCCTAGGTTTGGTTCCTTAAAACAAGAGAGTTGGTGCTTCCTAGGGATGGTTCCCTGAAGAAGGGGATTTATTTCTCCAAGAGTTGGTGGTCTAAAGAGGATTGGTGTCCTTGATAATATCAAACTACTCTTTATAAAGCCTTGAATTTTTTCTTAATTATATTTATATAATTTATTTTAAATACAATTTCATTGATAATATATTATGATGATTAATAAAATAACAAAGTAATTACCAATTGTTTAAAAAGGTAATATTGATTCACCCCCCCTCTCAGTATTCTAACAATTGGTATCAGAGTGAGTACCTTGAGCATAGTTTAATAACTAGAGGTAGATCCTGAAAGAAATGGATCATCAAGAGTGAATGTGTTCCAACAAATCACCATTGTTTCATGAAGGTGGTTATGGTCTTTGGAAAATAAGAATGAAAATATATATGTTGGCTCTTGGTTTTGATTTTTGGCAATCTATTGTAGATGGATACACTGCACCAGCTACTCCATGCACAGATATTGCAGGAAAGAATATTTGGAATCACAACTCAAGATCAGTCAATGTCATTCTAGGAGGATTAAAAAATCCTATATTTGTGAATTAAATGCATTGTAAGTCAGCTAAGGATATCTGGGATGAGAGGAAGGTTTTATATGAAGGAGATAGAAAATTCATAGAATCCAAACTACAATCCTACAAAGATCAGTATGAAAATTTGAAAATGAAAGAAAAAGTGAACATTGTTGAATACCTTCATAGGGTCGATGGGGAAGTTAAGTCAATCAGAGAAGAAAGAGAAGAACTTACAGACAAACCTATTGTACACAAGATCTTAATATCATTACCTATGAGATATGATGCCATGATTTCCATAGTTGAAGATAGATAAGAACTTGACAAACTCATAGTAGATCAACTCCATGGAATTCTTACAGCATATGAGATGAGAAGAGGGAATGAAAAAACATCAAAAGTAGAAACATCCTTTAAGGAATTTAAAACAAAGATGAAGCAGAAGAAAAAGACAAATGAAGAGTTATCAGATATATCTGATGAAGAAATTGCCAACTTCATGAAGAAACTTAAGAAAGGGACTTGAAAATACAAAGGAAATATTCCTCTAATATGTTTCAACTATGGAAAAATTGGACACTTTGACAATAAATTTCCCTATCCTAACTAGGAGGAAAGTGGTGATGAAATAAACTTCAAATATTAGAAGAAAAGAAAAACCAAAGATAAAAGGAAGTTCTACAAGAAGACGAAAACTTTCTTTACCTAAGAAGATAGTAGTTCATCTGAAGAAAGTGAAGAAGAGGAGACAAATATTTATTTATGGGAATGAAAAATCAAGATTATAATCATTCATAAGATGAAGAATAACTGAACCTCGAGAAATAATTCATTCGTGCAATTGAAGAACTAAGAAAAAAAAAACAAGTTACTAAAGGAAAAACTTCTAGAAATTGAAGCAGCTACTAAATCAAGAGAAAAGGAGGTTTCCAAAACCATTAGTGAGTCATAACAATTGATTATTGAGTTGAAAACTCAACTCCAAGAAACCAAAAGAAAAGAAGAAATCCTGAATAAATAACTCAATGAAAAACAACAAATATGTAAGATATTGGAGGATGAAATAGTTCAACTAGAAAAAGAATATATTCATTCTAAGTTTGAAAACAACTAAAAAATATTGAACAACATTATTAGTAGTCAGAGATCATCAAATGATAAGACAGGAATAGGATATGATCCCTCTACAGAACAAGAGAATGAAAAAATCAGCGATGCATATGTTCTTAAGAACTCCATAAGAAGAAAAGAAAATAAGACAAGAACAATACCATTGAAAACTATCCCAAATAAACAGAAATATGCACTTCCTACTAAAGAAATAAATGACGAGAACAATAGAATCATCAGAAGGAATCCCTCTAACATAAATCAATATATCTTCCTTGGTTATTGTTATTCCTGCAAAAATTTTGGACATAAAAAAATACATTGTAAACCTTATAGAAAGTACAATCCAAGAAATGTTCAAAGATATGAAAATAATAAGGATAATGTAGAAAGAAAAAATTATAACTCCTTCTCTCCCTTACAAGACTACAATGTTGAATGTTACAAATGAAACAACTATGGTCATGAATCTAGTGAATGTATATTTTTAAAATATGACAAAAAGATAAATATCCCCAACAATAAAAAAGTATGGAAGAAAAGGAAAACAAAGAAAACAAACTTCAATGTAGCCCTATATGAGATAAACGAAGGATGTTAGTGGTATATAGACAACGTATGTTCCAAACACATCACTGGATATCAACGAAAATTTCTCAAGTTAAAAAATAAAGGAAACGGAAAAGTAACCTTTGGAGATAATATGTTAGCCAAAATACTTGGAAATGGCATAGGGAATAATAAGGCCAAAGCATAAGATTTACTTCTGGTATAAAATCTCAAGCCTAATATCCTAAGTGTAATTCAAGCATGTGATCAGGATCACATACTTACCTTTGATTCTCAGAAATGTGAGATAAAAATATATATATATATATTGGAAATCTAGTAACAGTTGCACCAAGAACATCTAGCAATGTGTACATCCTTGATGTCGATGAAGAAGAAAATGTTGTTTAAGTCAATAATATGAAAGATGGCTATGGAATATAAGGTTGGGACATTTAAGCTTTGAAAACTTAATCAAATACAACAAGAAGGAGGAAGTAAGGGATCTACCAAAAGTTATTAAGCCTTCATATTCTATTTGTAAACATTGTCAAATAGGGAAGCAAACAAAAGTTGGTTTCAAAACAAAAGAGCATTACACAACAAAACCATTAGAACTTATTCACACATATATATGTGGACCTAGTAGAACTAAACGTATTTATCGTGAACATTATTTTCTGTTGATCATTGATGATTACACAAGAATTACATGGGTATACATTTTAAAATAAAAATCATAAGCCTTTGAAAAATTGAAGGCATACAAAGTCTTTGTAGAAAATGAAACAAATCTCAAAATTAAATGTCTAAGATTAGATAATGGAGGAGAATTCACCTCTAAAGAGTTCACTAAGATTTGTGAATATCATGAAATCAAAATACAATTTTCATCTCCCACGACTCCTCAACAAAATAGAGTGGTTGAAAGGAGGAATAGAACTATCCAAGAAACTACAAGAACCATGTTGAATGAAGCTAAAATTCTAGATAATTTTTGGAGAGATGCAATATAAACAACAATTCACATACTCAATCAAACACAATTGAGACCTAACCATGACAAAACACCTTTTGAACTATGGCTTGGTAGGCCAACATCAATGAAGCACTTTAGAGTCTTTGGAACTAAGTATTACATCAAAAATCATGAGGATAATCTAGGGAAATTTGACCCAAGATCAGATGAAGGAATATTTATAGCATATTCACCTAATAAAAAGGATTATAGATTTTATAGCCTAATACTAAATAAAATGGTCGAAAGTGCCAATGTAAAGATATATGATCTAATGTTAAGACAAGTCATACCCTAGAACATATCAAAGCCTGATGATAAAAGTGATGGAGAATATCATAATGAAGAAGTTGATGAATAACCTCAAGAAAATCAACCCCACACTGATGATGAAGATAACGAAGATACACCCTTGCAAAAAGGCCCATCAAAAAGGGTTCAAAAGAATCATCATGAAAGTCAGATTATTGGAGATAAAAATGCAGGAGTGGAAAAAAGAAGGAAACTCACATTTGACTCAGAACAAGCAATTTTATCCCTGATAGAAACTAATTCATTTAAAGAAAATAGAAAAATTAAATATTGGATAAAAGTAATGGATGAAGAACTAGACCAAATAGAGAAGAACCATACTTGGGAACTAATTCGAAGACCCAAGGAAAAGAATGTGGTAGAAAGTAAGTGAATATTTGTTAAGGTCATAACCCACACATAGGTAGATCAATGTATTCGGATGTAATAAAGGTCAATATTAATAAGACCTTTCAATAAAATAGAATAAGGCAGATGTAAGAAGACCTAATAGAAGCTTCCATTCTAATAAAATAGGAATATATGGATGTAAGAAGACCTAATAGTGCTTCCCACTCTGTGAAGGATCTTCCTCCCATTTCTTTTAGTATAAATAGGAGTCGAGGGAAAGGAGAACCCAGCTTGGATATTATTGTAATAGAGCTGCTCTACTGGAGGTTGCCCACTCGGTAACTGTGGAAAAATTTCTAACTGACTAAAGTGTTATTTTTTTGTTGTTGTATATCATTTATGTACTGAAAATTATACGAGGTTTCATCGCTATTCCGCCATTTCGATTTCTGCATATTTTATATATCCGCAGTCTTGCAAGTGGTATATGAGCACTTTCCTTGGTAGAAATTGTGGGTATTTTTTCGTGGTAGACGCATTCCAAATGCCTTTAAGCCACATAGATCCTCATATTACATTTACATAAACCCAAATAGGACACCTGCGTTAACTAGAAATATGTAAGTATTCTTAAGCTGCATATGTTTGTTAATACCCTTGTAACCCCCGGTTGGTACCCCTTCGAGTTGTATTGCATTAGACAACACCTATGTATAGACCGACCTAGATCAAGTTCTCCAGATAAACCTATCGGCCACGGACCGCTATAGTGTCACCGAGAACAAAGACCTGAAGATAATTTAAAATTGGTAGTCGGGTAGTACGCCTATGTAGAGTCCTCCTTATTTAGTGCCCTCAGATATTAACAGTACTCAATATTGGACCCTGTGACGATATATAAGAGAGTTACAGTACTGTGGAAGACCCCTTTGTCTCAGAGGTGGTAGGAACCTTGAATACCTAACCCCAGAAATATAAACAACAATATAAACAAATTAAATCGATGAGATCTACAACTTGATCTATATTCTGCTAAGTAAGTAAACATCGTCTATAATTTAGATTCAAAGACTGGCAGATTCTCTTCTAATCTCGTGAAAGCCATAACCTCCTCACCGCTGTAAAATAAAAATAAAAAAAATGTCCGAACTTTTTTCTACTAATTGAGACTATTCCATTAGACTCCATCTCTTTGCCCCACTTTCATCCATATTCTCATTTTTCGCAAAATTTCCTCACTCCACCTTTTCACCACCCATTTTTCACCATTATTTGAGAGACCCATTCCATTAGATTCATCTCTTCCCCATCACTTCTTTATCCATATCATTTTTCTCAGAAACATTTCGGACCCGGCCTACCCCTTTCGGCCACCCACATCATGGCCCATACCCATAACCAAGAACTAGAGTCTCTCTTAAACACTCAGCAATGGTTTACTTGAGACCCAACAAGAAGTAAAACAACTTCGGTTGCCTCCCCCATGATGCCTCCATGAATGGTATCCGGCCCAGATAGTCGAAATCGTTAATGGCTAAGTAAAATGAACTTGAATCATCGCTCTAGCACTCAAGACCAAACTCAAAATCCTCCTCACACACGATGCACCTAAAAAGATCAAGGAGAAACTTCTTTCCCATTCCTTTCAACCATCACTTTCAAAGGGACATATGCCTTCCCTGGGTGGATGTAACTAAATTTGATGGCTCCGTAATCTCTAATCGGGTTGGGTCCCACAAATGGAACATTATTCCTCTCTACAACATTACAGCATGAGACTTGGCCAAACTCTGGTATGTTGTTATCCATCTAGATCAAGAATTTTGGTAATGGTGGTAATGGAGAAAACTTCCCTCATTAAGGATATATTGCTTGGACCCAATTTATGTCAGCTTTATGAACGCTTGATATTGACACCAACCATTTGGGTCCTTTTGACAAAATTGAAGTAATCAAACATAGTAGAAGACTTCATAGCTGTATCATTTGAGTTGCCCCATTTTCAACAGAGGCATGACTGATGCCTTCTTTCATGAATGTTTTATCGGCCTCCCAAGGAGGTTAGGCCCATGTCCTCATGGCTCAATTCTACCTAATTTGCAGGTGGAGGCTACCAAAAAAATCCAAAGAATCACAACAAATTGTTTCATCTCAAAAACCATAAGCCTTCCTTTTTCCCGCCATTTCCAAAACCAAGTAGTGTGTAAACCCTACTCACTCCCTCCGCCTCCTTTAAAAATCCAAAAATTAACCCGTGATGAAATGGCTGAATGACAACTCAAAGGCCTCCTCCGTTATAACTGCAGATGACAAATATTCCCAAAGCAAAATGTAAAGGAACAAAATCTTATGGCTATCTCCAGGGATATATTCCGTAAGACGATGATGACACTTCTCCTGTCCCCGAGTCACCAGAAAATTCTCAAATAAACCCTCCTTCCAACCCTCCCCGCTAAGAACCCATCATTTCCCTCACTGCTCGCACTGGCTTCTCTCGGCCTCCAAACTCAAGCTTAATCAAGTTATAATATCGCTAGCACCGGTGTCATCATCTTGGTTGATAGTGGAGAACCCATAATTTTCCATCGGGCCAGACGCCTAAGAAACCCACTATATCCATGTTGTTATTAATCAAATCATGATTGCCAATGGTGGCTCTGTAAAATGTGGAGGGCCAGAAAATGTGTAATGCCTCCAAATAGGAGGACTACAACCTCAAATCCCATATGTTTTATTGACATGGTGGTAGGTTTACATTGTGTTGGGTGCCAATGGCTCGTAACCTTGGGTCCCACTCCTCATGAATTTCGTATCAGGGACCATGCAATTTGACCAAGGCCGTCACAAACATAAATTTCAAGGTATCACCGCGGTTCTCCAAATCATCACTTCATCGTATGGAGAAATTGTCAAAAGGTCATTCGGGTGTCATAGCCCAACTCCATGCCATATTCGCCAAAGAGATCCCACCCGCGTCTCAAGACCCCCCAAGCCCCTCATAAACATCAAAACATTCCACTCCTGGACTCCCTTCCCACCTGTCCATGACCATTCCCCTTGTCCCGGAAGCCTTCCCCCCAACATACGTTTATATCGCCACCCCTTTGCCCAAGAATGAAATTGAAAATGGTCCGTGAACTCCTTAATTTAGACATCCATCCTAGTATCGAGCCCTTACTCCTCTCCAGTAGCCATGGTACTAAAGAAAGAAGGTTCTTGGTACATGTGTCCCGATCGCTCTCAATAAACTAACCATCAAAGACAATTCTCCCATTCCCACCATTGATGACCTCCCGATGAACCGAGTGGTGCCCACCTTCACCAAACTTCTTGATCTTCGGCTTCTGCTATCACCGATCCTGTATGAAAGAGTCCTATCCTGTAAGACATCTTTTCACACCTCATGAGGGCCACTACGAAGTTTTGGTCATGCCCTTCGGGTTATGTAACGCCCCCTCCACATTTCGAGCCTCATGAACCACAAATCTCTCCGCTCTTCTTTCACATATTTTGTCCTAGTTTCTTTGATGATATCCTCATATATAGCAAGCACATGGAAAGACATCCATCCGACCCATGTGGACTGTTCTCAAAATTTACCTGGCCAAGACTTTCAGCCTTTTCCTCAAACAAATTCAAATGCTTTTGGTGCATCCGACGCAGAATACTTGGGTCATCTAGTGGGAAAGGATGGCATCATGGTGGATCTTAAAAATATTGAAGCTTTGCAAGATTGGACTCACCCAAATAATCTTAAAATCTTGCGTGGATTTTTGGCCTCATATGGTATTATCGCAAGTTCATCAAGAACCATGGAAAGATTGCAACACCTCTCTACCCTTCCTTTAAAAGAACTTCTTTCACTTGGACCTCAGCAGCTGTCCAAGCTTTTCAAACTTTGAGATGGCCATGTGCACCACTCCGTTCGCTCTCCCCACTTCACAAAGACATTTTTGTTAGAATGCTGGCGTATTCAGGGAAAGGATTTGGTGTTGTCCTTATGCAAGCTGGTCGACCTTTGCATTTACTAGAAAACAACCGTCTGAAAAGAATCCGGGCAAAACCATTTATGAAAAAAATGTTACGCATTCTACATGCGTAAATGAATTATGGCGCCCTTATTCTTGGGGTTCATTCCAAATTAAAACCGATCATCACAACCAAAACTAATTCCTGGAGCAAAGGATTTCTTCCCGTGAGCAACAAAAATGGGTCACTAAGCTCTTTTGGCTGATTATGAGATCATTTACGTAGCTAAGTAAAGACAAATAGTGGCGATGTAATCGCCCTCGGTAAATGCGAAGACGGCGATCCCTTTTTCTCTTCTTCCTTCATTGTACCCTCGACATCAGTAAGTCAGGTAACTGTGAATGGTCAGCAGACCCCAAAGCCGCATCTAATTCAACAACCGCAATAAGCAAAGCTCCGTAGGTACCTCCTTGGTTTGTGATTGATACATTGAAGGTTTATTTAAGTAAACAACTAAGCTTCAAATCCACTCAGACTCTCTCGAGTCATGCCATTAACCACGCCATAGTGGCACCTCGTGGTTCATCAAAACATATGATAGAGTTAAACGCTACTTTTTCTGGGATGGTATGAAATGCGCGTCCGTAGTTTCCAGGGTCAGAATGAGGTATGCCAACACAACAAGGGAGAAATAGTCAAATCGTGCACCTAACCACTCCACCGACATTTGAAATGATATATCTAGCGATTTTACATAAAGCACTCAAATCAGAATAATCAGTTGATAATGGTGGTGGTGGACAATCTTCCGCTATGCTCATTTTTAGATCTCCACCATCAGATCCACTATGGGCCCAAATTTTCATGGATCAAGTCTTCGGCATGCCAAACTCTCATTGTTTCTGATCGACCTAACTTTCACAAGCAATTTTTGGCAGAACTGTTCAATCTACAAGGAACCCAATTACATCTCAAAACCACCTATCATCCCCATACTGATAGTCAAACTGAAAGTCGCCACCGCGTTTGGAAACCTATCCCCAGGTGCTTTGCATCGAAAAACAACAATTGGCCCATTGGTTACCCTCAAATAATGGCGGTTAACACTACATACCCATACAAACAATTCGTACACTCCCCCTTTAGCGGCAGCAAGGACAAAAGCCACCGCTGGCTTCTATAATTTACCGTACCCTCGGCTAGTCCAAAGGTTCAATGTAAACACTTACAAATCGAGAGGATATCCTTCGCGACTCCAAAGAGAACTCTGGTCGGCCCGTAACGTAATGAAGCAGAAAGTAGATCAAGGTCGTTCGGAACGCCAATTTGTAGAAGGGCATCGTGCGGTTCTCAAGGGCCGAACCATATATAAAGAAAACTCTGCGCCGAAAGGCGGGTTAGCACCCAAATTTTATGGTGCACTTACAGCTCTAAAGCATGTGGGACAAGTCGAATATCAATTAGCTCTACCCAGTCAATCAAAGACCCATCCTGTTTTTCATGTTTCACACATAAAGAAGGTGATTGGAGCTAAGTGCCAACTTCAAACCAACCTGTTAATGGGTTAGTTGATCCATTTAGATACAAACCAAGCTTTGGACCGAGGGGAGCTGCCAACAAATGAACCATCAAGCAAAGCAAGCAGTACGTTGGAAAGATATGACCTTAGATTACCCGGGGAACCAAATACCAGTCTCATGGGCAACAGTCACACCCCAAGCCTTGAGGACAAGGTTGTTTTGGAGGGGGCGGACATGTTAAGGTCCCAACCCTATATATAGGTAGATCAACAATGTATTCGGATGTAATAAAGGTCAATATTAATAAGACCTTCAATAAAATAGAATAAGCATGGATGTAAGAAGACCTATTAGAAGCTTCCGCCTCTAGAAGACCTTCCTCTAGATGCTCTTTTAGTATAAATAGGAGCTGAGGGTATGAGAACCCTAGCTTCTGGATTATTGTAATAGAGCAAGGTTCGGAGGTCATATATTCGTGAACATTGCTATCCGACCAAAGTAAGTTATCGCCATTTCAGATATCACTGCGTATCGGTGGAAGATTATACGGATATTTTACGTCATTCTCGCCATTTCAGTACTTCTGCTTTCCGTGTTCTAGCATTTCGTTTCTGTTCTGCATATTTTATATATCTGGTATCTTGCAATATTCAAGAACAAAATCAATGAAAATGGGAAGATCATAAAGAAAAAATCCATATTAGTATGCAATGGATATTCCCAAGTGGAAGGTATTTATTTTGAAGAGACATTTTCTCCAGTAGCAATACTTGAGGCCATTAGAATGTTCTTGGCATTTGCATGCTTCCGAAAGTTCAAAATCTATCAGATGGATGTCAAGTCAACATTCCTTAATGGAACACTAGAAGACAAAGTCTATGTTGAGAAACCATAATGATTCATGTTAACATAAAATCATAACTATGTTTGCAAACTAAGAAAGGCCCTGTATGGTCTTAAACAAGCCCCCAAAGCATGGTTCTCAAGGCTTGATCAATACTGGCAAAAAAAAGGATATAAGAGAGGGACTACAAACAACAACTTATACATCAAAATTGAAGATAAAAACATGATTATTGTGGTGGTATATGTAGATGACATCATATTTAGAATAATCTTACTATACTAAGAAGAAATTTTGCAACCAAAATGCAAGAAGAAATTGAAATGTCTATGTTGGGAGAATTGTCCTTCTTCTTAGGTTTACAAGTAACTCAAACAGAGAAAGGAATATTCGTTTCCCAAGCCAAATATATCAAGTAAGTGATAAATAAATTCCAAATGCAAGACAATAAACCTATGAGTACTCCCATGGTAACTGGATGTAAACTAAGACTAGAACATGACTCACCAAAAGTGGACCAAATGATGTATAGATAAATGGTTTGAAGTCTGCTCTATTCAACAACAACAAGACCTAACATCATGCAGGTTGTAGGAATCGTGGGGATATTTCAATCTTCACCTAAAGAAACTCACTTAAAAGAAGCAAATAGAATATTCAAACATCTTAAATGCACCTTAGAACTTGGATTATGGTATCCAAAAGATAAAGACTTCAATCTAACTGCATGCACTGATGCAGATTGGGCTGGTAGTATAGATGATAGGAACAACATCAATGGAGGAGCATTTTTTCTAGGAAAATGTTTGGTAGCATGGCTAAGTAAGAAACAAACATCCACATCATTATCCATAGCAGAGGCATAATACATTGTTTTTTCATCCTGTTACACACAAGTTCTTGGGATGAAGCAAACTTTAAAAGAATTACAAATAAGATATGATGATCCCATTAATATTAATTGTGATAACACTAGTGCCATAAGTATCTCTAAAAATCAAGTAATGCATTCTAAAACCAAACATGTCCCAATTAAATACCATTTCTTAAGAGATCAAGTTACTCAAAGAGTGGTTAAAATAGTGTATCTGGACACTAAAGAAAAAATTTCAGACATATTCACAAAACCTTTGCCCAGGAGTACCTTTGAAAATATTTGAAAGAAATTGGGAGTAATTCACATACCTCATTAAAACCATAAAAGTTGCATCAAAAGAAAGGGGGTGCATGGATAGGGGGAGCCTCACCACAGGGGGATTGAAGAAAGATCCCTTTTGTCATTGTTGTCAAAGGGGGAGAAAATTGATAAACAATAGAAATATTTCAAAGAAAAAAATTCCATCAATGACAAAGGGGGAAAATGTTGGATACAATGGTATGATATTTTCATTGACTTCAATAGAGTGCAGGTGATGAGATCAAATATTAGGAGAAACAACATAGTAGGTCACGCATAAGCGTGATCCTACATAGAAGAATCCCTTGTTAATGATTTACTTACAACAACTGTTAGATTAGTTCAAGATCTATCCTGATTATTAGATAGAATCAAGTGGAAGGACAATATAAGAAGACCCCATAAGCCATGAAGTATTTAAACCTATGAAATCATGAAGTAAACACTGACCGTTAGATCTCCCAGAGAAAATTTGGGTCATTTCTCAATCATTGGATCAATCAGGACATAGAAAGCTTTGGTACTCTGGAGTTTCTCCACTTCGTTGATTACTGGAAACAAGTAAGAATCCATGAAATCCTAAAGTCACAAATTGATGTTAGTCATTGATCTAATATCCACCAGAATGTCTTTCGATCGTTCAATTGAGTATAGTGGAAGGATAGCGTAATGTGTACTAACAAATAACAACAATCGGTCACCACAACTTTATGAATTTTTTGGTAGGTAAACACTCCAGAGGGATTGAACTATTTCAGAGTTCAAGTAGCCCAAAGTCTCGTAGTCACGAATATCCAAATACCCAGAGAGCGGGAGCTTCGTTGTGCCTAAGTCTATGGTCCTAGATCCTGTACATGTGAATCTTAGCAATAAGGGAGTGTTGATACATTGTTCGGAGGAATTTTCTCTGGAAGAGTTGGAAGACTGTAAAAGGACGGAGTCTCAAAATGTTGAAGTCTCGAAGTTAATGAGAGCCATCCACTCAACTGTAGATTAATTCATGACTGCTAATTTGTTTGAATATTCTGGATAATCTAGGATCATCCATCCAATGGAAGATTAAATATTAATTGTACGATCTATTAGTGAATACAGTATACGCACTTCGACAAAATGTACTCGGGGAATATTGAATGACTGCAAAGTTTGGAAGTCCTGAAGGATGAAGTACCAGATACCCTAATTCCAACACCAACAATGTGATAAGGTAAATAAGATAAAGGGGATAGAATTAAATAAACCCTCAAATGTTTGAATAAGATCCCATGTATAAGAATAGGGGTGGAAGAATAAAGAGCTAACATAACAATTCTTGGAATGGATAAGCTCATGGTTTCGAACTCGCAGTCACATGGATTTTGGTATGAAGGGAGCGCCTATTGATTAAGACTCGAGTTAACAACAATTCGAGATCTGTAGACTAATGAAACGATACACAATCATGATTAAAGAAGAGTTAAATCATGAGAATTATGAATAAATAATTAAAAGGAAAAACGATATTATTTAAATTTTAATATTATCATTTAAATGAAAGGGTACAATGGTTCATTGTCAAAAGACACAATTGTTCAAATTCACACCAATTGGAAGACTATATAAAAAATAAAGAATGGTGAAAAGAAGGTGTCTCTGGAGTCCATATCAGAAGATAACAAACAAAATCAAACTCGAAGAAGAAAAAATGATGATACTTATGCAGTGAGGGTGGATGGGAGGAGCAAGAAAGGATTCATATCATTTACTGTGTAAAGTGTAAAAAAAAAGGGAGTTTGTGTGACGCAGACCTATCGGCCCTTGGGCCGAGATCTGCTCACAGGATCATTCTTTATCTCCCTTGAGCCGAATCGGCTCTTTAAATTCCCTGCTGGAATCACAAATTATCGATCCACAGGTCCTTTCAGAAGCTCCCCTACGCGAACAACACTAGGCGTGAGCTCCACTTCTCCATGCGACCAGAACACTATGACCAAGGCCTAACCCAAAAGGTTCTTGTCAAAACCCACCACTCATGAGTTTGTGAGTCGAGGCTCCCGACTCTCCCTTTCCAATCTTGCGATACCCGAAATCGTGAAATGGATATAGCTCCTCTTTTTTCAGCGCCTTCCGTGCGTGACCACCGGCTAAGATTAACGCTAGCACCTCTCGCTACTCGCCACTTCGTAAGTTGTGGCGTCCGACCATGGCACCTTCCTTTCACAAAACCCTAAGAAGTGATGTTGACTTTTCTCCTCACATTCTCGCTACTCGCAACTTCGTGAATCGAAGAGTTGAACTCTCGTTCCCTTATCTCACGAATCCCTGAGACGTGAGAGGTCAACGGGTGTTGACTCCTTTCACTAGGTAACACGTGTCTACCTATCTATCGTATGGGCCCACCTTGCATTTCTACCACATGTCCCTCTTGCCCAGCTTCGTCACTTCACGACTTCGCTTCCCGAAGCACTACCTCATTTGTATCCTGACACCCGAAGTGTTGAGATCCCGAACTCCTCGCTACTCCTTATCGTAACTCGCGACTTGGAGCACCCAATCTTTGGGCTCTCACCTTGCGAACCTCCGAGTTCAAGATATCCCTTGATCTCTGCCACCTATTCTACTCCGATGGATGGCTGTGATTCTCTCGCGACTTCGCCACTCGCAAATCTTGATGCAAAGGTTTTAAACTTTCAACTCGTGAATCCACGAAATGAGATTATGCCAGTGAATCCAATGACCCTTGTTGGCTTAGATCCTACAACCTGATTTCTCCTAAGCTTACACTTAGAAAAACACTCACCATAACTCTCCTTACTCTTCTACAAGATCTGATGGCTCTCGGCACTTCGCAAATTCTCCACGGAGAATTTCAACTGTCTAATTTCTCCCTAAGAACTCCTGTGAAATGAACAAAGTGCTCTTCCACGAAACTTGTCCACCTGCAAAACAATGTCGTTGTGCCTTCTTACAATAGTTCAAGGCACTGGCCCTCTTGAGCTTCTCTTCGACAACTTCGAAGACTCTATCCTTTCTGAGCTTTCTCCCCAACTCGAGTCTTCAAGAAGACTCTTGTACGCACTCCTTGCAGAAATTCTTCAAATACACTCCAAGTATTTGAACCTCTTCGACTCTGTGCACTCCCTGCGACAGCAATCCTTCAACAATTTCGCTCAGGTTATAACTCTGTAACTTCACTCAGCCTATGCACTCCTTGCACGACTCTTGTGCTTAACTTGCACTTCTGTCAGAATGAGAACAATGTTATCCCTCCTGAGCTGGCAAAGACGAACTCTGACCTCTGTCAACGCACACCTTGCGGACAATTTCACTGCACTCCTTGCAGGAAAACCCTTTCTCAGACTGAGAAACAATTGAAACTCATTCTTTACTCTTTCAAACTTCGAATGCTTAACACAAAATCATACATACATGGCATAAAATAAAATGTATATCAGAAAGATTAAAACAATCATGAGCATAACATTCAATCATGCATACACAGAAAGTATTTGAACACCATGAGTCTGGATCAAAGCTTCATATATTAATATCATAACTTCTGTACATGGGTTCTTCTACACATCTTTATGCTTCTTCTTCTCTATTCTCTATTGATCATGCTAATGTTACAATGATACAAGTGAGGGTGTCTATATATGTTTTCCCTCCGGCTCCTAAAACTGTCTAATCTAAGAATTTAAAGCTACCTACTTACATTAACTAACATAAATGCCTTCACCTACTACAGACGAGAACGGGACACTCAAGGTCTGTTTACAATATGTAAGTACACCCTTTCTTAACTATTTCATTTATGTTTGGTGTATCAAACTTCAAAACATTTCAAACAATTCATCATGTGCCAAAATGCATCGGCGTTTTGTCCCACGCTCGCTTGTTGTTGGCGATGCTCCTGCATCATACTCCCTCGCTTGAAAATTTTCATGGGCTCCTGTCCATGAGATATCTCATGGTCTATCCATGCTTCTAGATCTCTGCTTCATTCTTCCAATGGGCATCTTCAACTGGATGTCCCTTCCACTTGACTAAGTATTCAAAATATTCCCTTCTTCTGGTCCTTTTGCTAACTCTTTTGTCCAGTATGCTTTCCATCTGTGGTTCTTCTGCAACTGGCATCTGTTTAGTCCACTGAACCTCTGGTTGTTCACTGTCTACTCCATCTTTGTATGGGTACAAATCTGATACATTGAATATCGAAGAAATTCTAATCCCATTGAGTAATTCAATCTCATAAGCATTTGCACCAAATTTCTTCAAGACCTTACATGGTCCAATTTTCTTCATTTTCAGTTTATTGTATGTTCCTCTCGGGAAACTTTCCTTTCTCAAGTGTGAAAGAATCAAATCACCAAATTCGAACTGAAGTTGTCACCTGTGTTGATCTGCTCTGTGATTATACTCCTGGCTCGAGTTCTGCAACTGCTCCTTCACCTGGCTGTGAAGTTCCTTCATTGCTTCTGCGAAATCTTCTGCACTAGCACTCCTAGTTGCATTCTGTTCTGAATATCTCAATTCTAAAACTCCTCTTGGCTACATCCCATAAACAATTTGGAATGGAATCTACCCGGTGGTTCTGTTTAGTGAGTCATTATATGCAAATTCTACCTATGGTAGAATATTGTCCCACTGAGTGTGGTGTTCAGTCACCAAACTTCTCAGCAAGTCTCCCAAGCTCCTATTCACAACTTCTGTCTATCCATTCATCTGAGGATGATAAGATGAGATGAATGACAAGTTTGTTCCCATATTTTTCCATAAGGTTCTCCAGAAATGTCCCATGAACTTGGTGTCTCGATCCGAAACTATGCTCCTTGGCAAGCCATGAAGTCGAATGACTTCTTTGAAAAACAGATTCGCAATGTGAGTTGCGTCACAGATTTTATGACATGGTATAAAATGTGCCATTTTAGAAAATCTATCCACCACCACAAAGATTGAGTCAAACCCTCTTTGTGTTCTCGGCAGCCCCAATATGAATTCCATGCTTACTGCATCCCATGGCCTCTCTGGTATGGGTAACGATTGATATAAGCTTGCATTCTACCTCTTCCCTTTTGAATGCTGACAAATTCTACATCTGTCCACAAATATTTTTACGTCTGCTCTCATTCCTGGCCAATAATATGACTCATTTAGCTTTGCAAACATCTTGTCATGACTGAAATGCCTGGCCAATCCTCCACTATGTTTCTCCTTTAACAAATTCTCCCTCATGGAGCATTTTGTAATACAAAGTTGATTACCCTTAAACAATAATCCTTCCTGGATCATGTATTATGTCCATTGATTTCTGTCCCTGAGAATTGGATTCTCAGCTACTTTATACGCCTCCTTAAAATCTGGATCATCTTTGTACATGTCCCTGAGATCATCAAAACCCAGTGTTTTGACTCTGAATTCCTGCAACAACAAACATTTCCTGCTCAAAGCATTAGCAACTTTGTTAGCAGTTCCAGAAATATGATTAATTACAAAAGTAAAGTTCTGCATGTATACAACCCATTTAACATGTCTTTGATTTAACTTCTCCTATTGAGTTACAAATTGTAAAGCATGATTGTCACTATATAAAACAAACTCCTTGGGGATCAAATAGTGTCTCCATTTCTTCAATGCCTAAATAATAGCATAGAACTCCTTGTCATACGTGGAGTATTTCACTTTCGCTTCATTCATCTTCTCGTTGAAGTATGCTATCGGCCTGTCTTCTTGGCTCAAGACTGCCCCTATTGCAAATCCACTTGCATCACATTTTACTTGAAATGTCTTTTTAAAATCCGGCAACACCAAAATTGGTTGTTCCGTGATTTTCCTTTTCAAAAAATTGAAGCTTTTCTCTGCTTCTTCTATCCAGTGAAAAGACTTATGTCTTTTCTTCACTGTGTCCATCATCAGTGCACTAATTCCATAGAAATTCCTGATGAACATCCTGTAGAAACTAGCCAATCCGTGAAAACTTCGATCTTCAAAGATACTCTTTGGCGATGGCCAATTCTTAATCACCTCCACTTTATCTGGATCCTTCCTCAACTTATCTACAAAAATAACAAACCCCAAATAAATGAGCTATGTCTTCATGAATGAGGATTTCTTCATGTTTATCAGCAGCTTCTCTTGTTGTAGCCTCTTCATCACTATAGCCAAATGTTTCAGATGCTCCGCCTCTGTTTTACTAAAAATCAGTATGTCATCAAGATACACAATGACAAATTTTCCGATGAAATCCTTCAAGACTTCATTCATCAACCTCATGAAAGTGCTCTACGTGTTTGTTAGACCAAACGGCATGACAAGCCATTCATACAACCCTTCATTGGTTTTGAATGTTGTCTTCCATTCGTCTCCTTCTCTCATATGAATTTGGTGATAACCATTTTTCAAATCAATCTTCGAAAAAAAATTCGCTCCACTCAAGCAATCCATCAAATCATCCATTCTTGGAAATGGGAATCTATACATGATGGTTATCTTGTTGATTTATCTTGAGTCAGTACACATCCTCCAGCCTCCGTCTTTCTTCGGACTGAGCATTGTCGGAACAACACATGGACTCAAGCTTTCTCTAACCAACCCTTTGTCCATTAAGTCCTGGACCTGTCTTTTGACTTATTCAGTCTACTGTGGCGTCAATTTGTACACTGCTTTGTTTGGTAAACTAGCTCCAGGTATGAGATCAATATGATGACTCGCACTTCTGATCGGTGGAAACGAACGAGGTAGTTCTTCCACTACTATGTCAGCAAACTCTTCCAACAGTTTTTGAACCTCTTCCGGTAAATCATCTACCCTTGTACTAGTTAAAAAAAAATTAGGATTCCTGACCACAATGAATTGTGGTTCCTCCTTCTTCTTAACCTCTGTAAGAAGTTCCTTCCCACTCATGAGAAGTACAATGTTGCTTACTTCAGGTTTCACCTCTTTATCTTTGATTGGAAGCAACATGTGAGTTCTCCCATTCTTCTCTAGGGTGTATGTGTTCTTCCTCCCATCATGAATCACATTTCTGTCATATTGCCATGGTCTACCCAGCAATAGATGACAAACATCCATGGGAATGCCATCACAGAGTATTTCATCTATATATCCACCTATTTTAAACTGAACTAAACATTGTTTAGTGACATTTACCTGATGTCCTTTTTGTAGCCACAAAACTCTGTATGGGCTCGGATGTTCAATAGTCTCCAACTCCAGCTTTTCTACCATCTCTATAGAAACGAGATTATTTGTGCTACCACTGTCCATGATGACTTTGCATGCCCATTCTTTGGTCTTGCAAGCGGTCCCAAAAAGTCTGTTCCTTTGGATCGAACTCTCCACCTGCTTCTCTGGTGTTAAGAGAACTTTTCGCATCATCAATGATCTTCCAACTTCAACATCTTCTACCTCAACATTCCTTATTTGTGCTTCTACAATGTGAGTCTCGCCACCTTCTTTCTTTCTGTCTGGACACTCATAATATTTATGTCCAACCTTTCCACATGTGAAGCATTTCACCACTCCACCTCTTCCTCTTCCTCTACCTTTGGTACGAGGAAAAATGTTTCCATCATCATACTGACCTCTCTGTTCGGTATGCTGCCCTCTCTATGAGCTTCCAACTNGGGTGTATGTGTTCTTCCTCCCATCATGAATCACATTTCTGTCATATTGCCATGGTCTACCCAGCAATAGATGACAAACATCCATGGGAATGACATCACAGAGTATTTTATCTCTATATCCACCTATTTTAAACTCAACTAAACATTGTTTAGTGACATTTACCTGATGTCCTTTTTGTAGCCACAAAACTCTGTATGGGCTCGGATGTTCAATAGTCTCCAACTCCAGCTTTTCTACCATCTCTATAGAAACGAGATTATCTGTGCTACCACTGTCCATGATGACTTTGCATGCCCATTCTTTGGTCTTGCAAGCGGTCCCAAAAAGTCTGTTCCTTTGGATTGAACTCTCCACATGCTTCTCTGGTGTTAAGATAACTTTTCGCATCATCAGTGATCTTCCAACTTCAACATCTTCTACCTCAACATTCCTTCTTTGTGCTTCTACAATGTGAGTCTCACCACCTTCTTTCTTTCTGTCTGGACACTCATAAGATTTATGTCCAACCTTTCCACATGTGAAGCATTTCACCACTCCACCTCTTCCTCTTCCTCTACCTTTGGTACGAGGAAAAATGTTTCCATCATCATACTGACCTCTCTGTTCGGTATGCTGCCCTCTCTATGAGCTTCCAACTCTCTCAGTTTGAGTCTGAGGTTTCTTCCACTCTTCCTTGGGTTTCTGATTTCTATCTTGGACAACTGATTTGCCTCTGGGCTGACTTCTACCTCAGCCTATTTGACTTTGCTTTCAGCTCATCTTCTCTTCAGCCTTCAGAGCCATATGATAAGCATCTTCCACCATTTGGATGGTCATCATGCTCATCTAATCCTGAATGTTGTATCTCAGACCATTCATATAGCTGGAAACTTTTTCATCATCACTTTCGTGATGACCTGCCCTGATGTTCAGCCTATAGAATTCTTCACTCCTTCACTGACATCAGCTTCTGTCTCAAATTCTGCATTCTTTGAAATAGAGTAATTTGGTAATCCCTGGGAATGAATTTTTCCTTCATCTTCATGATCAATCTATCCCAACTCTTGATTTTATGCATGCCTTTGCAGCATCTGTCAGCTTGTATCTCATCCCACCACATTGTCGCATGTCCTTTCAATCTTGTGACAGCATGTTTGACCTTACTGTCTTCCTCGACATCTTCATAGTCAAAATATGTGTCCAGAGCTCTAATCTAGTCTAGAAGCTCTTCAACATCCAGGTTTCCTTCATATACTGGAATATCCATTTTTGATCTAGCACCCATCCTTGCAACAACCCTAATCAGGCGTTCATTTGCTGCATCCTCTGCTGCAACTTCTTCTCCTTCATGTCCAGCTTCATCTTCACTTTCAGATTCAATAATATCTCCAACATCGGTTATGCGCCTCTGTGCTGTCTCCATGTCCTCGAATCTGGTGCGTAGGTCACGCATCTCTCTTTCCATGGATGGATCAGGCATCTACCTACCCCTTCTTCTCGGTATTTCCCTCTCCTCTGGAAGATCAGGTGTTGTTCTGTCTCTTCTTCTCGGCAGCATGGTGAATATTTCTTTTCCCTGCTACAAAAAGCAAAGAAATCTTTCTGTGCTCTGATACCACTTTGACGTAGACCTATCATCCCTTGGGCCGAGATCCACTCACAGGATCGTTCTTTATCTCCCTCGAGTCAAATCGGCTCTTTAGATTCCCTACTAGAATCACAAATTATCGATCCATAGGTCCTTTCGGAAGCTCCCCTGTGCGAACAACACTAAGTGTGAGCTGTACTTCTCCATGCGACTAGAGCACTATGACCAAGGCTTAACCCAAAAGGTTCTTGTCACAACTCGCCACTCACGAGTTCGTGAGTCGAGGCTCCTGACTCTCCCTTTCCAATCTTGCGATACCTGAAATTGCGAAATGGGTATAGCTCCTCTTTTGTCAGCACCTTCTGCGTGTGACCACTGGCTAAGCTTAACGCTAGCTCCTCTCGCTACTCGCCGCTTCGTAAGTTGTAGCGTCTGACCTTGGCACCTTCCTTTCACAAAACCCTGAGAATTGATGTTGACTTTTCTCCTCACGTTCTCGCTACTCGTGACTTCACAAATCAAAGGGTTGAACTCTCATTCCCTTATCTCACGAATCCCTGAGACACGAGAGGTCAACGGGTGTTGACTCCTTTCACTAGGTAACACGTGTCCACCTATCTATCGCATGGGCCCACCTTGTGGTTCTACCACGTGTCCCTCATGCCCAGCTTCGACACTTCGCGACTTTGCTTCCTAAAGCGCTACCTCCTTTGTATCCCAACACCCGAAGTGTCGAGATCCCTAACTCCTCGCTACTCCTTATCGTAACTCGTGACTTAGAGCACCCAATCTTTGGTCTCTCACCTTGCGAACCTCCAAGTTCATGAGATCCCTTGATCTCTGCCACCTGTCCTCCTCCGATGGATGGCTGTGATTCTCTTACGACTTTTCCGCTCGCGAATCTTGATGCAAAGGTTTTAAACTTTCAACTCGCGAATCCACGAAATGAGATTATGTGAGTGAATCCAACGGCCCTTGTTGGCTCAGATCCTACGACCCGATTTCTCCTGAGCTTGCACTTAGAAAAACACTCTCAGTAACTCTCCTTACTCTTCTGCAAGATATGACAACGCTCGGGACTTCACGAATTCTCCACGGAGAATTTCAACTGTCAAATTCTCCCTAACATATCCTATGAAATGAACAAAGTTTTCTTTCATGAAACTTATCCACCTGCAAAACAACGTCGCTGCGCCTTCTTACAACACTTCAAGGCACTGACCCTCTTGAGCTTCTCTTCGATAGCTTCAAAGACTCTATCCCTTATGAGCTTTCTCCACAACTCGATTCTTCAAGAAGACTCCTGCACGCACTCCTTGCGGCAATTCTTCAAATACACTCCAAGTATTTGAACCTCTTTGACTCTGTACACTCCCTGCGACAGAAGTCCTTCAATAATTTCGCTCAGGTTATAACTCTGAAACTTCAATCGGCCTGGGCACTCCTTGCACGGCTCCTGTGCTTAACTTTCACTTCTGCGAGAATGAGAACAATGTTATCCCTCTTGAGCTTGCAGAGACAACTCTGACTTCTGTCAATGCACACCTTGTGGACAATTTCACTGCACTCCTTGCAGGAAAACCCTTGCTCAGACTGAGAAACAATTGAAACTCATTCTTTACTCTCTCAGACTTCGAATGCTTAACACGAAATCATACATACATGGCATAAAATAAAATGTATATCAGAAAGAGTAAAACAATCATGATCATAAAATTCAATCATGCATATACAAAAAGTATTTGAACACCATGAGTCTGGATCAAAGCTTCATATATTAATCTCAGAACTTCTGTACATGGGTTCTTCTACACAGCTTTCTACTTCTTCTTCTCTATTCTCTATTGATCATGCTAATGTTACAATGATAGAAGTGAGGGTGTCTATATCCGTTTTCCCTCCGGCTCCTAAAACTGTCTAATCTAAGAATTTAAAGCTACCTACTTACATTAACTAACATAAATGCCTTCACCTACTACAGATGAGAGCGGGACGTTCAAGATCTATTTACAATATGGAAGTACACCCTTTCTTAACTATTTCATTTATGTTTGGCGTATCAAACTTCAAAACATTTCAAACAATTCATCATGTGCCAAAATGCATTGGTGTTTTGTCCCACGCTCGCTTGTTGTTGGCGATGCTCCTGCATCATTGTGCTTCCTAGGGTTGGGGCCCTAAGAAAAAATGAGTTGGTGCTTCCTAGGGTTGGAGCCCTAAAGACAATGGAGTTGGTGCTTCCTATCGTTGGTTCCCTAAAACAGGGAAGGTGGTGCTTCATAGGGATGGTGCCCTGAAGAAGGGGATTTTTGTGTCCAAGAGTTGGTGATTTAAAGAGGATTGGTGTCCTTCACAATCTCAAACTACTCTTTATAAATCCTTGTAATTCTTGTTGATTATATTTATATATTTTATTTTAAATAAAATTCCATTGATAATCTATTGTGATTATTAAGAAAATAAGAAGGTAATTACTAATATTTTAAAAAGGTAATAATGATTCACCCACCCCCCTCTTAGTATTCCAATACATATATGGAAAGGAAATCAACCAAAATCATGATTACATATTTATTTCTAGATTTTGGTAACCCCACAATGAAATCCATAGAAATATAAATTCATATAGTTGTCAAAATAGGTAAAGGTTGTGGTCCTCTTTGAGGTTTCACTATCTCTCCCTTATCTTGTTGGAAAATTCCACACTTCCACAAAGATGAGGATTTCCTTCTTCATGAATCTATAGAAAAATGAACATTTCATCCTTTAATTTGTTTAATGAAACCTTGAATGACCTGTAGTAGGAGAGGAATGTAGTTTAAATAATTCATTTGATTTAAATATTGAATGCTTGTTCAAATAAAGATAACCATTATACTAAATATCTTCATTAATCCACGTGTATTTCTATTATGCACGGGCTTCCATTTGAAGTGGTTGGATCAAGCTATTGACCTTGAGATTTGTTAACCATTATTTGCAGACATCATTAAACCAATATGCTACTATGAAAGAGAGTGAAAAGAGAGACCCTTCCAATTCATACTTTTAAGAGAGGGAATTTTCTACCACATTATCCTTAACCTTCTTATAAATTATCTTGTAGTCATATCCAAAGAATTTGATGACCCATTTTTTTTTCTAATGGGAAGAAATCCTTTTCTATAGAAATTATTTTAGGATGCAATGATCATTTTTGAATTAGAAACATTTCCCAATTAGTTATGGATTCCAAATATTTACAACATGAAATATGGACATCATCTCATTTTCACAAGTTGATTTTCCCAAGTGTCTTTAACAGAATTGTTAGCTGGTAAAATCCAATAATTGTCCCTCTTCCATGAGTATTACTCTTATGCCTTTACCTAAGGTGTCACAGTCCAATACAAAGGTCTTAGTTGAATTCAAATAGAGTGAGTATTGGGGTTTTACACATAGCATTCTTCAAGTCTTGGAAATCCCATTATGCATTTTCATTCCAACTGAAATATTTTGTTTTAGAAAGGTTATGAAGGGAGATGAAATATTACCATAGTTCCATGTGAAATTCATTTTATATCCAGTGAGACCAAGAAAACCTCTTAAAATATAAATATTTTTGGGGTGAGTCCAATCATTCGTCACTTCAATTTTATTCGAATCCACATGCACACCACCATGACTAAACATATGTCCCAAATATTCCACTTCAGAGACACCAAAGGCACATTTGGATATCTCAAGAAGTAGTTGATGATCAACATGTAGTTGTAATACCTACTCTACACCTGTGACATAGGCTTGCCAATTTTTACTGTAGATAAATATATCATATATGAAGATAAGTATAAGATAATTTGGAAAGGGCTTAAATATTTTGTTCATTGTTAGATACTTAATCCTAGGGATTATGGTGTATTGTAAATATTATTACTATTCATATAAGATAAATACGAAGAGTCATAGGTGAATACTAAATAGGAATAGTGACCATGCCTCTTGGAATATGAAACCAAGGGTCAGATTCAATTTATTTATATATGGCTCACATTAATCATAATGCATTCAATATTGGAGTTATTTAAGGCCCATCGGTGGTATTAGAGCCTTAGTTTTCTTAGATAACTATGTAATTTTTCTTTCTGATTGCCTCCTTTTAAACAATTTGTTTGTTGCATACTCTCTGGAGATTCTTCCCTTATCCCTTGCATAGGCCTAAAATCACCACAAGATTGACTATCTCTAAAAAAAAATCAATTTACACTTTTGTACCAAGTGAATTTCTAATTCCATCGAAGTCAAAATACAAGCTTAGAGATTTAATCACACATTCAATTCCATGCACGAAATGAAATAAGTGTTTGGTAGTGTTTCTATATTGGTAATGGAGATGAAGAAAATTTATAGCCTTACATACTACTTACAAACCCTGAATACCACTTAGAAACTAGATATGGAGTGAATATAGGTATTGTTGCATATGGTCCTCATTGGGAATGTCGAATGGATAGTTTTGTATGACCATCCAATATTCTAATGGTTTGGATTGAACTAGAAAATAGTTTGGTAAGTCTAGCGAAGACTTCTTCCACTGCTTTCATTTTTTGGTGTTAGTCTTAATGTTATTTACGTTGAATAGCCAATAATTCTATGGGTTTCTTCCACCTTTGTACTCCTAGTCCCATAGTTTCTCTACGTTGATTAAATTGAACAATATTTCTTCTGGACTCAATCACACTATCGCACATCCCATTAAACCTGGTTGAGCTATCACATGTAAAACTATCCCTAGCTTCTTGTAAACTATAATATACTAAGTTATCACAACAATGTGTTGGAGAAGACATAGAGGTGGTGCTTCTATGATTTCTTGTTCATACATACTAAGAATTATAGCTATATCTTTTGTTAGCACAATGGGAGATGAACTAACACATCAACTCCATTCTCTCTCTAGTATATACATATATTTATTAGAGCTATTATATCTCCGGTATATGAATCATGTTATTATATCTAATCTATCATCAGTATATACATCATCTCATTTATATATCTTCATGATATGTCTACATGCTATGAAATACTTGAGAGCTATCATTCCTCTAGATTGTTTTGTGATGATCCAACACCTTAAAAATGATAAAAATTAAATGAGTACAATCCATTTCGAGGGGGAAACCTCATTTTACATTATATCCAATTCATAATACAATATAATATGATCCTAATACTATGTCCCCTTGGTGTGTGTGTGTGTGTGTGTGTGTGATAGAGAGAGATAAAGGGTATAATTATAATGAAAGGGTACAAAGAAGGGTTCTATCCTACATAAAAATATAACAATAGAAATGTAATAATTCAATATCTAGGGCTTAATAAGTGGTTTTATACATAAAATGTGGCTTTTTATAGGTAGTATCATTCCCATCTCCTTCAAATAAGTGTTTTCCTCAACACTTGACTAACTGCAGGTGTTTCTACATGCAGAACTCATCTTCCCATGTTGCCTCTTCCACTTCCAGGTTCTTCCATTTGATAAGGTACTCATTAATTTCTTGATTTCTTAGCTACTTAATCATTATTTCAAGGGTTTTTTTTTGTTCTAGTATTATTTTACATTCTTCATTAATCTCTGGTAAATTAGTTTGTACTCAGAACTTGTTCTCAATTACCTTATTTAAGCAAGAAGCATGGAAGACCGAATGTACATGTTAAGATGGAGGTAACTCCAATTTGTAATCCATACTTCCGATCCTTTGCAAAAAATTATAGGGTCCATAATATTTGGGTGCTTATTTATTATCCTTATCTTTTGTCTTGAGGGACATCTTCTTATATGGTTGTAGCCTCAAAAATACCCAATCCCAACTTAAAATTCCCTTTCACTGTGATGTTGATTTGCTTGTTGTTTCATCCTATTTTATACCATAACCAAGTTTTCCTTCAATAGTTTGAGAACCTATTGTTGGTACCTATGTGGTCCTCTTCTACTTGAACCTTTGTAGTCCCTTTCAAGATTGATCTGATGGATGGAGGATGATATCCAAAAAGTGCTAGAAATGGGAACATTTTTTATGAGGTATGGAAGGATGTGTTGTAACACAATTCCACCAAGGGAAATCACTTGAAACATTGTGTCTATTTATTATATGAAAATAAACAAATATATACTTCTATACATTTATTCACAATATCAATTTCCCCATCAAATTGAGGATGGTGAGATGAGTTGTGAGCCAATTAAGTACCCAAACAATAAAATATTTCATTCCAAAAATCTCCAGTGAAAATTGGATCTCTATCACTTACAATAATGTTAGGGAATCCACGTAGATTTTGAATTATTTCCATCAATGTTGTGGCCATTGTACTTTCTTTAAAAGGATGAGAAAGATAGAAAAAATGGGCATACTTTGTCAGTCGATCCACTATTATCGTGATGATAATCTTTCCTTTAGATTTGGATAAACCTGTAATAAAATCCATTGAAATTTATTCCCAACATTGACTTGGTATAGATAATGATTGTAGGAGATCTATCATCTCAATTTTCTCTCCCTTATTCTATTATTGGACCACACATTCAAACAAAAACTTTTGAACATCAATTTTAATACCTTCCGAGTAAAAATCCTCCTTGATCTTCTGGCACATTTTCAAGAATCATGAATGTTCTCCTATTGGAGAATTGTGAAATTATAGAAGGACCTTCTATTTGAGTTGGGAATTCTTACATCAATATGGGAGATCATGATACCATAGAAAATCATTTTTCCATAAAAAAATATCTAATGAACTAGGGTCCTCTTGTAGTTTTTGAATGATATTGCGTACCTCTTAATATTTCTCCATTATATCATTGCTTCTTCCACCCAATAAGATTGTGGAGTATAAATAGCATGTAGTGAACCTTCTATTTATTCTTCTTTCCTTGAAAGGGAATCCACCACAACATTATGTTTTCCTTTTTGTAGATAATTTCAAAGTCATAACCTAGCATTTTTGTAACCCATTTTGTTTTCTCTTATGAAGATAATCGTTGCTCCAAGAATTACTTCAAACTATCATGATATATTTTTACTTTTAAGTGTCTTTCTATTAGGTAAGGGTGTCATTTTATTACTGCATGTAGTATGGCCAACATTTATTTTCCATAAATGGGTTTAATTAATTTTTTTCCTTTAAGTTGGTTTCTTTCAAAGGAAAGGGGCATTTATTCTTCATTAAAATTGAACAAGTTCTATGGCCTAAGGCATTACACTCCACAATAAATGTTTTTGTGAAGTTAGATGTGGCCAAGGCAAGATTTTTACACATAACATCCTTAAGTTTTTCAAAATATTTAGTTTCTGCTTGATTCCAAGAAAAGGATTCCTTCTTTAATAATGGTGTTTGAGGTGTTTTTATTCGACCATAGTTCTTGAAATAATTATGGTAATAGCTTGTCAATCCTGAGAATCCTATTAGTTTCTTGAAGGCTTTTGGAATTGTCCATTCTCTCATAGATTTAATTTTTTTAGGTCCCACTTTTACACCTTCATGAGATACAATATGCCACAAATATTCCACTTCTTGAACCCCAAAGGTACACTTGGAAGGATTTGCATAAATTGTTTCCTCTTCCAATAGTTGTAATACTTTGTCAACATGTTGTACATGATCTTCCCAACATTTGTTGTACATTAGTATGCCATCCAAAAATACCAACACAAATTTTCTAAGCAAGGGATTGGAAATAGAATTCACAAAGCTTTGAAATGTTGAAGATGCATTATTATGTCCAAATGGCATAACCAAAAAATCAGAATGACCTTCATGTGTTCTGAAATTTGTTTTGGGAATGTCTTCCTACCTCATTTTGATTTGATGATTTCTAAAATGAAAATCTAATTTAGTAAAGAAAATCACTCCATGAAATCCATCTAATAATTAATCAATGATAGGAATAGGAAACTTATCTTTGATGGTCATTTTGTGTATTTTTCTATAATCTAGATACAAGCGCCATGAACCATCCTTTTCTGTAACTGTCAACACTAGTAAAGAGAAAGAAATTTGACTAGGTTGAACTATGCCAGCCTCTAGCATTTCTTGGATCATGTTCTCAATATCTCTCTTATGTACATATGGATACATGTAAGGCCTAATGTTAGGTTGTACACTTCTTGGTTGAAAATGAATAGCATAGTCATGATATCGAGTAGGTGGAATACCCTTAGGAATTTCTCCAAATACCTTGGAATTATTGTTGATATATATTTGGAGATCCAATGGAGAAAAGGATATAGATGTTTGAACATATATTGAGAACAATTGTGCAATTAAACCATAGTGTAACGTTTTGAGTAATTTTTTCATGTTATTAGAGATTATATCCTTAGAGGGTTTCCCTTGGATAAATATAAGCTTAATTTCCTTTCCTTTTGAGGAAAATATCTTGAAAATTAAGTGTCATTTTTCCTAATGATTGTAACCATTGGACCCCTAATATAACATCAACACCACCCATTTGTAAGGAAATCATGGGACTATCCAAAAATGACTCCCCCATATAGAGATTAATACTATGGCACTTCCCAGAATAATTTATGGTACCTCCATATGCAATCATTACTTGAAACTTTGGTGCTATAAATAAAAAAAAAATGATATATTTTTCTAATTTGTAATCTATGAAGTTATGGGTACTACTAGAATCAATCAACACTGTCACTTTCTTCATTTTGATGTATCCTTGTATATTGATGGTTTGTGGAGTATTGATGTCGACCAATGATTGAAAATATATCATTGGAGTGGTCTTCTATATCTAGATCTTGTGATGGTTCCAATTCTTAATCGTTTTCCTCTTCACAATCTATTGAGAATAATTTCTTATCACCACATTTATGCCCCTTACTATACTTGTTGTCACAATTGAAACATAGTCCCTTTTCTCTTCTTTCATGCATTTGTTGATGTGTCAACCTTATCGGTTGAGGTACAATTTTCTTTTGAACCCCAAAACGATATCTTCTTCCTGCATATGCTCCAATGGTAAACTTGTGTGTAGCCTTATTCTTGGCTTGAATACAATGATCAAATTGCATAGCTTCCATGATATTTCTAGTTTTTTTTAGGAAAATATTATGTTTGTTGTCTTATTTTAATCCACCCATGTAATCTTCCAACGAATTTTCATCACTTATGTCATCCACCCTTGTGACCAATACTTGCAATTATGAATTATAATCTTCAATATCTCGTAAATTCTCGATTCGTATCAATTGATTGAAGTAGTAATGTTCCCAAACTTTCCCATAATGTTCTTCCAATTCTCTTGTAAATAAACCCAAAGTATAATGATAAAAGGGTGGATTCCTTTTAACTACCCATTGATACAATTGATATGGTATTATCTCAAAGCTCAAAGTTTCTCTGTGAATCCTTTGCTTATCATCCATAATATTATGCAGTTCAAAATATTTCTCTATTTCATTCACCTAGAAAAAGACCTATATTCTATTGAACTTCCTTAATTCAACCTTGAAAAGGTTCACTCTTTTTGGATATCATCCATACGTAACTCCATTATTGGAGTTAAATCCCCCTAAAAAATTCTTATTATTTGAAATTTGTTCAACCTAAACACTACCTTTATTTTCATGAGTCCCTTCAAACACCTTATCAATTTTAGGTAACTTCCCATCTACGGCTTCCATAATATTATGTTCCAACTACTCCATCATCCCTTCCATTTGTTCCTTATTTTCATCCATATTCCTTTCCATCAATTTTTTATTTTCATCCATCTTCCTTTCCATCAATTTATTATTTTCCTCCATATTTATTTCCATCGGTTCCATATTTCTTTCCATTTACTTTTTATTATTCATCAAACACACCTTTTTCATTGAACTATCATTGAATTCATCAATTTGATTGTTCAATTTTGATAGCTAGTTTTGTATCTACTTATTTTCTTCATGAGTCATGGAGGCGCTTTCTGGAGGTTTAATTGGTGAAATAATTTTTGGATCTTTCTTTGGAGCCATGGTAAACGTTATTAGGTCATAAATACAAGGGAGTGTAAAGTGCTATAACTCTTTGATATATGTCTAAGGTTGAATAATAATGTTCGACCCAATATCTCAGGGAAGTAACTAAGGAGGCTCATCCATTCCCTTAGTTGTACTACAAAACTACCCAGGTATTAGAGCGTGGTCTCCCCGAGTTTTTTTTTTAGTGTACTATAGAAACAAGATGGTCAAATATCTTATCTAAGGTTGGTTTTAGGTATAACTAGGGGACTTCCTATATACCCAAAGGTACATGGAATTTATCCTCCATCTACAAGGGTTTTCTAATGAAATACTACTCGAAGGGGTACAAACATGGGTTACAAAGGTTTTCCAACTAAGTGAGACAATGGTTTTGAGTAACCATGTGAAGCCTTATTTATTTCTTGTATGTATTCTTCCCCAATCATAGTTTTACCCACTAAGTGATATAAATTGTTTTATTTAAATATGCCAAAACATGTCTCTAAAAAAAATTAAAACAAATGAGTTTGCTAACGATGGAAAAAGCTATTAAAATCACAAGAAAATAACTTGTGAAAACCCCTAAATTCCATAAGAAATATATCATAAAATATAATGATTCAAAATTTGAGAATTTTTCCACATCTACTTCACTGTGTCAACTCAAGATTTTGAAAATCACAAATTATGAAACTTCACTAAAAAAATATTACAGTGAAAGTTTCAAGATTATTGATTTTGGGATTAGTCATAAACATTGTCTTATATGGACAATATATCCGAAAGTCTAAAGAAAAAAAATGAAATTTTTACCACATGGACTATGAAATTTATCCTCTATATCCACAAAATTTAATTCTCTAAAACCACCCACGAAAAAAACTATAGTGAAAATCCCAAGATGGATCGCTTAAAACTAAATTCGGGATTAGTCAAAAACCCTATATTCCATAGGCTATATCTCTGAATCTCTGAAAATATAATGACCCAAAACTTGAAATCTTTACCACATATACTTTGATATGTCTCCTAAGTAACCTATAAATTTCTGTCTAGAGCATCCCCAAAAAATATTATAGCTAAAATTCCAAGATGAATCTCTTGAAGCAACAAAACCTAGGATCGATGCTCTAATACCAAATTTTATGATCCAACACCTTCAAAATGATAAAAATTCAATGAGTAGAGTCCACTTTGAGGGGGAACCTCCTTTTACAATATATCCAATTTAAAATAAAAGAAAATATGATCATAATACCATGTCTTCTTGGTGTGTGTGTGTGTGTGTGTGTGTGTGTGTGTGTGTGTGTGTGTGTGTGTGTG
>SNQJ01S0033615.1:48489-62855 GCA_010110895.2 Picea sitchensis | reverse complement strand
TACAACTTGTCAAAGCTCTGATACCACTTGACAAACCTTTGATACCACTTGTCAGGAAATGAGAGACACTTCCACACTAAACCTAGCAGAAGAGAAGAAGAAATTAATCAAGAACGTAAATGACACAACAATCACACAGTACATAGAGATTTTACCCTGGAAACCCTAAACCGAGAAAATCAACATTCCTTGAGTTTTATGCTCTCTTGTTGTCTTATTCAATCTTAATAAAAGGTTACATGTCTAACCTTGGTCCACAGCTATGACACAATTGACTTCATACCCTATTTCATGCACAAGAACAACCCTGTAACCAATCTGGCTTACATCTACATGACCAGCAACGTACAATTTACTCATGCAATAACATATTTTGCATTAGACTTTACGGCCTTACAACATGCCTCTTATAGGCTTTACAACAGAGAAAACCTTAAATACTTGGGGCCCAAAAATGTTTACAGATCCATGCAGATCATTGGTTACAAATCCCGCAAATCATGAGATTCTGTTACAGTTGACTCCATGTCGGATTATCAATTGACTACCAGTCGACCTTCATTCGGTCTCTAGTCGGTCGTCTCACGCCTGCACTTCAACCTCTTGTTGGTTGACTTGTTGTCGATTTCTTTGACTTCAATTTTACCCAGTCAATTACCTCGACCTTCAACTTGTTTTCAATCCACCTTGACCTTCACTGTTGTCGATCCACCTCGACCCTCGACCGCTAGTCGATTCACCTCGACTAGACTTTCACTGCAAATAATACAACAACCCAACAATATGTTGATATTAATATTTCTTATGAAGACAATTGTATCGGTTTATTGTGCTCTTTACCAGACTCGTGGGATACTCTAGTTGTGGCTATAGGTAGTAACACAACTAATTTAAGTTTGGATGATGTGGTATCATCCTTGTTGTCGGAGGAGATGAAGGAGAAGAACATGGAACGACAGAGCACAAATTCATTATTTGCAAGAGGATGCTCCCAAGAAAGAAATAGATCTAAGTCCTAAAGTGGGAGATCTAAATCCCCTGGAAATTTTTTAAAGGTGTGTTGGAGATGTGGAAAAGAAGAGCACTACAATAAGCAATGTAGATCCAAAAGTGTTGAGAGAGGGAATGGATTTGAAGATGCTCCTTCTACAAAAGAAAAAACCTCCAAGGAAGGAGGGGACGTGTACTTGGGTTCTTCAAGCACACATGCAGATCATGAGGCATGGTTGGTTGACTTAGACACATCCTTTCATATGACTCCTCATAGGGAGTGGTTCTGTGAATATGAAAGGTATGATGAAGGTGATGTTTTCCTATGTGATGATTCGATAACCAAAATCATAGGACGAGGAAAATTCAAGTTTAAGCTCATGGATGGAAGGATTAGAACACTTCCTGGTGTTCTTCACATCCCAGGATTGGCCAGAAATTTGATTTCTGTAAACAAAATGGATGATGCAGAGGTAAAAACAATGTGTGAAAAAAAAACCTATAGGATGGTTCGAGGAGCAATGGTGTTGTTGAAGGGAGTTCGAATTGGAAATCTATATAAGTTGTAGGGAAGCAGTATTAGTGATGGGTGTAATTGTTCCATTATTCCTGATATTGGAGTTGAAGAAGAAAAAACTCCTATAGTCTATGAAGAAAATACTATGTTGTGGCATCAAAGACTGGGCATACCAGAGAGAAGGGTCTTCGACTACTACACGGTAAAGGTATGGTTGAAGGTATGTCTAACTGCTCTCTGTATTTTGATTTCTATGAACATTGTGTATATGGGAAGCAGAATCAGGTAAGATTCATCTCTGGTGCAACAAGGGTAGAGGAAATTTTACATTTGGTGCATAGTGATATGTTTGGACCTATGTCAGTTCCATCACTGGGAAAATATATGTATTATGTCTCATTTATAGATGAATTCTCAAGAAATACATGGATATATTTCCTCAAAAATAAATCTAAATCCTTTGACATATTTAAATAGTTTAAAGCTCTTGTGGAGAATCAAACAAAGAAAAGAATTAAGGTGTTGAAGACGGATAATGGTGGAGAGTTCTGCGGAAATGAATTCGAAGAATTATGTAAGAAGTGTGATATAGTAAGGCAAAAGACTACTCCATATACACCTTAACATAAAGGAGTTGCAAAAAGGATGAACAAGACGTTGATGGAAAGAGCAAGGTGCATGCTCGGTGGTGTCATGTTAAGACAGGTATTTTGGGCAGAAGCAATGGGTATTGCATGTTACCTGATCAATCGATCACCATCATTAGCACTGGATAACAAAACTCCACACGAGATATGGACTGGTAAGAAACCCTCTCCCACACATCTCAGGGTATTTGGTTGTGATGCCTATGTACATGTTCAAAAAGAAAACAAGAGTAAGCTAGATAAAAAGGTTGAAAAGTGTATATTTATTGGGTATAAATATTGTCTGAAAGGTTGTAAGCTTTGGAACCCAAAAACTAAGAAGGTAGTGTAAAACCGAGATGTGATATTTAGAGAAATCAAACATGTTGTCAAACTGAAAGTCTTACCAAGGAAGGAAGAATCGGAAAAAATAGAGTTTGAATTGAAGGAATCGGACTCTACAGAAGAATAGGAATTAGAAGAACAAGATCTTCATACTCTTGTATTGAGGAGATCGATTCGGGAAAGAAGGAAACCGGAAAGGTATACTCCACGTGATTTTTGTTCAAATTTTGCTTTGTCTATTACTCATGATGATCCTAGAACTGTTAGGGAGGCAGTGGATTCAGAGGATGAAAAACTCTGGAAAAAACGCCATGGTTAAAGAAATAGCAGCCTTGGAAAAAATGAGGTTTGGGATCTAGTGGAGTTGTCGACTAGAAGAAATAGCATTGGCAACAAATGGGTGTTTAAGAAGAAGCTGAAAGGAGAAGGCAAAGTGGAGAAATACAAAGCTCGGTTAGTAGCAAAAGGTTATTCTCGGGTAGAGGGAATTGACTTTGTTGAGATTTATTCTCATGTTGTCAAATTAACTTAAATTAAATTTATTTTATCTATTGTTGTTGTGTTTGATTTTGAAGTAGAACAGATGGATGTGAAGACGACATTCCTACATGGAGATCTGAAAAAAGAAATCTACATGAAGTAGCCATAAGGATTTGCTATGAAGAGAAAGAAAGAGTTGGTAGGCAAACTGAAAAAGTCCATGTATGGGTTAAAGAAATCACCAAGGATGTGGTATCACAAATTTAATATTTACATGTTGGGACTTGAATTCACAAGGAGCAAAGCGGATCACTATGTGTATTTCAAATTAATCGGTGATCATCTTGTTTATTTGGTCTTGTATGTGGATGATATGTTACTCATAAGAAACGAAAAAGAGATTATCCAGGATGTAAAAAATCAGTTGTCCTCTAAGTTTGACATGAAGGATCTCAGTGCTACAAATTTCATTTTGGACATGGAAATTAAAAAATATTGGGCAAACAGGAAACTCTGGTTAAATCAGAGAAAATATATTGATACAATAGTGCACAGTTTTAATATGCAAGAATGTAAACCGATTAGAGTCTCTATTCTTGTAGGTGTAAAGTTATATGTGGATCAGTGTACCAAGACACAGGAAGAGGAAGAGGATATGTCTCGTGTTTTGTATGTTAGTGCAGTTGGCAATTTGATGTATGCAATGATCTATACTAAACCGGACATTGCACGTGTAGTGGGAGTTTTGAGCAAGTATATGTCAAAACTAGGGAAGGAGAATTAGACAACATTAAAGAGGGGTTTCAGGTATTTGTGTGGCACTACTAGTTATGGATTGTGCTACCAAGAAATACCAGGATTGGATAAAGTGTTGGACATACATGGGTTTGTTGAATCTGTGGATTGGACTGAAGATTTGGATCGCAGAAGATCTACAAGTGGGTATGTGTTTAACCTGTTTGGAGAAGCAATCAGTGGTATGAGAAAAAGGCAGTCTGTAGTGGCACTATCAACTACAGAAGTTGAATACATGGCAGTCACTCATGCAAGCAAGGAAGCAGTATGGTTATAGAGACTGTGTTCAAGTATTGGGTTGATACATCAAGTTGTAAAGATAGGTTGTAACTGTAATATCCCTCGGTCGAATCCAAATGTAAATATAATCCAAGTATATTTAAGCTAGTGAGTTGTTTAGACATCATTTTTGTAATACACCTTTCATGGCATGGTGCGCGCATATACTGTGCAGTAAAGGGATGTAATGTGCACATTTCTGAATACTGCACGTAGTAACTAAGGTGTGCACAACCTTAAAGACAGAGGATACAGCGCGCAGTAACTAAGTGCGCACAATATTAAGGTCAGCGAACCTTTGTGTATATAATATGCATTATAGGCTGGTAAGCCAGTATTATAAGTCGGAATGCTCATGTCTTGGAATTAGGTCAGCGCGCCTAGATGTTAAAGGCTAGAGAACCTACTTTGTACATGACTCATAGATACCTTACAAACGGGGAAAGGGGGACCATCAGGCTGACCATCACTTTTGACAAAGAGTTCACAGTGATTCCAAAACACACTCAGTTATCCAGTCAATGACTCCATGACCATTTCACTCATACATTTTGTTATCCTTGAGACATCCATTTCACCTTTCCGAAGCCTATTTCCCCATCCTTTTTGGTTGGTGTACCTAGTTAGCTTGGAGCGGGATTGAAGAAGCAGGTTGACAGGCTCGTGAGTAGTTCTCTGAGTGAGATAATTGTTGGGGATCGATTTCCGTATGTGCTAAACTGCAGCTACAGTGCTCTGAGACTTCCGATCTAGCCTGTTGTTGAAGCCCTGGAAGGGAAGTGGGGCAGCCGAGGGACTGTTGAGCAGAGAAGGGGCACACTTCCTTGGGTGGGACAGGCATGTGGGGAATGAGAGGTTGTAGGTTGTTAGTTGAGTGAGCACCTAAGACGTAGTCTTTCCTATTGTCCATAATCCTTAGCTTGGATAGGAATCCCTTTACCCTGGGTGGAGTTCAGTCCCAGCTCGGGGGTGATTCACTGTTGAGAGTGATGAGCAGTGTAGTCTATGGCTGGTAGGTTCGTGGATGGTCTGTAAGCAGTTGGTGACAGTCTTTCTAAGATAAGTACCAATTGTATGATATATGGATATGTTGTTTTGTTATTTACATGCCTATGTTACGATTTTATCATATATGTGACCATGATTGCTTGTGTGTTTATGGGTAATTTCCTGTAAATGATGCATATCGGTAATTACTGTTATGTTACAGAAAGTAATTGTTTGTTTATGTTTAGATGTAAATCTTCTGTGAGTGTGTTGTATGTATATGTTTTAGTTGCATGCAGTCTAAAGAGTAAATTTATGTGGCATTGCTTAGTTGACTATTGGGTATGCTACTGTATGTTTCGCAATATGGGAACGAAAGTGTTCCCTAGAGTAGCATGGCCCGGCCTAATGGCTGGAAATGTTACCAACTGGCGTCAGAGCGTGAGTGGTTGCTCTGGAGTGGCATACCCCGGCCACAGATTGGTCTGGGGGATCGTTACAGTATGGTATCAGAGCCTCAGTTCAACACTGAGATTGGATGGGATAGAAGGGTGCAATTGAAGTGAATATTCATAGAAAAGCAACTTCGAAGTGACCAGAATTAGAGTCATAGAGTGTCCTTGGAAAAGGTTGGCGTACTGGCGCGCGTGGTAAATTTGGCACCGTGCGGGAAACCGTGGCGTGCCAGTGTGCGCGGTAAATTGTGGCGCCGCGCGGAAGATTATTATGTGTAGATGCATGCGTTGAAATTAGCCTTGCACGGTAAGCACACACATAGTAAGGTGCACATGGGGTGCGCAAGTATTGCTTAACGCAGAGGATTTTTGTTGGTACACACATAAGTATGAGTATAAGTTGTTTCGCGGCGGTGTATTCAGTAGTGTGTGCAGATATTTGAGCGCGAAGGAATATGTTAAACTTGACATGGTGCATGCATAGGACAAAAATGCATGTGGAATATCGATGCGCAGTATCGAAACTGTGTGCAGTGGATATTGGTGCACAACACCAGAGTAGTGCGCGTAAGAAGTCGGTACGACGAAGAAGAAATGCACAGTAGATTTAGGTGCGCGGAAAAGCGTTTACCTTGTAATATTGTTATGCACGATAATATAAATGAACAGGTCAAGTTAATGCGCGCTAAGTTGCTTGGAAGGCGAGGAGTCTGAGTTTAAATTGCATAATAATAAAAGAAAAATAAACACATAACCGCATTGAAGCATTAATTAAAAATAATTCCGAATTTTAATTTCTTCCGATTTAGACAGATGAAAATAAAATATAAGATTACAAGAAAAACTTATTATAAAAGAAAACAAGAGTCATAACATCACTAGATAGAAATTGTAATAAAACAGTCTAAAATATGTTTCTGTATTTATATAATCATATTAATCACAAAATTATAAAAGGGTGATAACAGCAGTTAACCTGTTGTAAAAATGGTCGTTGAAGAACAGGCCTATCATCTCTTGTACTCTTTACCTCCGCTACCGGTTGTTCAAAATTCATTGAAACATGTTTATCTTAGTTGAAGACTTACTTCAGCTTAGCGATCTCCGCCTTTAAAGAAGATTCTAACCAAACCGAAATGTATCTTTATAGAGAGCAGGGAGTCGAGCAGCTTGAAGATTACTACAGTTATGGATACGCAGATATCTTCATACTTGGGGAGTGGTAATTATGGAACCCCAGTTATGAAGCACAGACAAATTACGTACAAAGAGCGTTGGGTTGCCATGCTCGACCAATCCATTTCGAATGATTATCTTTTGAGTTCGTTACATGGCGACGTTCATCTAACGTCACATGGCTGCGAAGTACTGAACGAATGAAGCAGGGTGATCTGACTAGTCATCACCCACTCCACGAGTGGTGGATTTGACATGTTGAGACACGTAATACCGTGTCTTGGCAAAAGTGGTTTCGACAAAACCACCTTCTTGCGCAAATGTATCTCGGAAGGCATTGCGCGTTAGCGTTCTCGAGACTTGGGTCTTATCTAGAATTGTCGTGGTGATAACACCAGGAAACCAAAAGTGATAATGTTGATGTGTATGTTGAATCGAAATGGTGCATATTCTCATGAATTGTTGATTTGTTAGTCTGATTAGTTTCGATGGTTGCACGTTTTGCAAAATTAACAACAACTCGGTCAGGTCAGACCAGTGCAGAGTCCATAGGAATGGAAGAGGCACAGGGGAATTACAGTCATCCAGAGAAGAGAAGAGGGATGGATGTCCATTTGGGCATGGAAGGAACGAACTCCAACGAACATAGAGAAGAAAGGAATGAAGATATGAATATGGCTGAGACCATTAAGAATTTGCAGAAGGATGTCCAAATACATAAAGCTGATCATGAAAGGCTTATGAAAGCCAAAGAGCAGCAGGATGACTTCAACATGAAGCTATTGGAAGGTTTGAACAGAATAGAGAAGAAATTGGTTAAGGAGAGTGACTCAAGTAGATCTGAGAGTCACAAATCTTCAGAGGAGAAGGGAGAAGTAAAAAGTGCTAGTGGACATCACCATCATCCCCATAGGAATTCCCATAAGAGAGCAGGCAACAGCTCAAGTCTATCCCCTGTCAGATGGTATAATAGATCTAGGGTGGATGAGCTGCGAGGAGAAATGAACAAAATCAAACCTCCTACATTTGATGGTGAGCACAAGAAGGATGAAGATGTCGAAACATGGTTGCTAAGCATGAGGAAGTATTTTCAATTGCATAATTATTCTTCTCATGCTGAAGGTAGAATCGTTATCTATCAACTCAAAGGAAAGGCCTCCATGTGGTGGGATCAACTTGTGCATGTACAGCACATTGTAGAGAAAAGTGTTACTTGGAGAGAATTCAAGAAGTATTTTGAGAAGAAGTACTTGACCAAGAGATACTATGACAAGAAAATGAAAGAGTTCTTTGAACTCAAGCTTGGAAGTACGACCATTGATGAATATGAGAGAAGGTTTCTGGAACTGTGGAAGTATGTCTCTTTAATTAAGGATGAGACAGTCAATATTCAACGGTACTTAAGTGGATTGCCATCGTTCATCAGTGACAAAATACAGTATGATGATCCCAAGACAGAGCTAAATGTTTATATGACCAACTGAAAGCAAGACCAGCTTTCCAAAAGGCTTGGGAAGACAATAAGAAATTCAAGATGGATCAGAGGAAGAAGGGAGCTAAGCCACCATTCTTCAGAAATAATCCACAATGGCAGCAAATGCATAAGGAAACCAAAGTGATTGACACAGGGAGTCAAGGGCCAAGACATCCACCTATGCAATGTTGGGGTTGTAAAGGAGACCATAGGTTCATAGATTGTCCTCACGGAGGCGAAAAAGGTAGGGTTTTTCACAATGTACAATGAGTTGAGACAGTAGAGGACATGGGCAGAAATGTGCCAAGGATTTATGCAGCCCTGGACAACAAGCAAGCAGAGTATCAATCCCACATGATTGAAGTGGAAGGTATGATCAACAACCAAACCCTTGTTATTTTAATTGATTCAGGAGCTAGCCATAGTTATATAGATCCTAAGATGGTGGAAATTTTGCAATTGCCAAGAAGCAAGCATGGGAAATCCTGGTTGGTGCAATTGGCTACAAGAGCTAGAAGAAAAGTTAATGAGATGGTTAAGTCCTGCCTCATAGATATGAATGGACTAAATACCAGGGCAGATTTGAACATCTTACCCTTATGTTCCTATGACTGTTTAATTGGGATGGATTGGTTGGACCCACATCATGCTCTATTAGATTGTCATAACAAAGCACTCACTTGCTTGGATGAAGAAGGGAACCAAAGGAAAGTGCAGGGAATTCCCAGGGCAGTAACCGTTAGAGAAATTTAAGCATTACAGCTGAAGAAATGTTATAGAAGAGGATGTCAAATATTTGCAACTCATGTGGAGGAGACACCTAAAGACAAGGTGCCAAATTTGGAGAATTATGCAGTCCTGAAAGAGTTTGGAGATGTATTCAATGAAGTATCAGGACTACCCCCAAGGAGCGAACTCGATTTTTCTATAAATCTGACACCAGGAGAAGTTCCCGTGTCAAAGACTCCTTACAGAATGAATACACCAGAATTGAAGGAGTTGCAAATGCAGCGTGAAGAACTTCTGAATAAGGGGTATATACGCCCAAGTGTATCACCTTGGGGTACCCAGTCTTGTTTGTGAAAAAGAAAGATAGAACGTTAAGATTGTGCATTGACTTCAGATAATTGAATAAAGTGATTGTTAAGAACAAATATCCTCTACCAAGGATTGATGACCTCTTTGATCAATTGAAAGATGCAAGGATATTTTCAAAGATAGATCTCAGATCAGGATACCATCAGACAAGAATTAAAGAAGAAGATATTAGCAAGACCGCCTTCAGGACAAGGTATGGTCATTATGAGTTCACAGTGGTACCATTTGGATTGTCAAATGCACCAACTGTTTTCATGTGCTTAATGAATGTTGTTTTCCAAGAGTATTTGGACAAGTTTTTCATTGCCTTTTTGGATAACATTCTTATATATTCCAAGTCAAAGGAAGAGCATGAACATCATTTGAGGATGGTGTTGCAAGTATTAAGGGAACATCAGTTGTATGCCAAATTGAGCAAGTGTTCATTTTATCATAAACAAATTCATTATTTGAGGCATATAATCTCAAAAGATGGGATAGCAGTGGACCCTGAGAAGGTAGAAGTCATTAAAGAATGGTCAGCACCAAAGAATGTGACAGAGGTCAGATCTTTCATGGGCCTTGCAGGTTACTATAGGAGATTCGTTGGAGGATTCTCGAAGATAGCACTCCCAATCACTTCCTTGCAAAGAAAGGGTATGAAGTTTCAATGGACATCGGACTGTGAGAGGAGTTTCCAACATTTGAAACAATTATTGACAAGTGCTCCAATACTAAGGATTGCAGACCCAAATGAAGATTTCATTGTATACACAGATGCATGTAATGAAGGATTGGGTGGAGTCCTCAGTCAAAATGGATTCGTGATATGTTATGAATCAAGGAAGTTGAAAGAGCATGAAAGAAACTATGCCACTCATGATTTGGAGTTGGCAGCCATAGTGCATGCCCTGAGGAAATGGAGACACTACCTCATGGGAAAAAGGTTTGAGTTAAGAACAAACCACAATGGTTTGAAATATTTATTTGATCAGCCAAATCTAAATGCAAGACAAAGCAGATGGTTAGAATTTCTAAGAGAATATGACTTTGATATAAAGCATATCAAAGGGAAAGAAAATAAAGTGGCGGATGCACTTAGCAGGAGGGTGCATGAGCTTCATGCTACAGCCATCAGCGTGTATCAGACTGATGTTAAAAGCAAAATTCTGGAGGCTGCAAATACAGATCTGCAGTACAGAGAATTGGTAGCAATGCTACAATAGGGTAAGATACTTCGGAAGATGGATATTTATAAGTTGGGAGTAGATGGAATATTGTTGCACAATAACAGAATTTTTGTACCAAATGTCCAGGACTTGAAACGTATAATTTTGAATGAGATGCATAATGCTCCTTATGCAGGGTACCCTGGATATCAGAAAACCGTAGCAGCGGTCAAGAGCCAATACTTTTGGCCAAGTATGAAAAAATAAATTGCAGAATACATCGCTAGGTGTGTGGAATGCCAGAAAGTTAAAACAGAGCATAGGCATCCAGCAGGATTGCTGCAACCTTTGCCCATTCATGAATGGAAGTGGGAAGTGGTGACAATGGATTTTATTACAGGATTGCCCAGAACAGGCAAGCTACATGATTCGATTATGGTAGTGGTGGACAAGCTTACAAACGTTGCCCATTTTATTCCACTAAAAACTACTCACAAAGCAACAGATGTTGCTAATATTTTCATGACGGAAGTGACACAATTGCACGGAATTCCTAAAACGATTGTATCTGACAGAGACCCGAAATTCACCTCGAATTTCTGGAAAGGATTGTTCAAAGGATTCGGAATGAATCTGAACTTTAGTACAACTTACCATCCTGAGAATGATGGACAGACAAAGAGGGTGAATAGAGTGATAGAAGATATGTTGAGAATGTATGTGAGGGATAAACCATCAAAATGGGAAGACTACCTACATTTAGTAGAATTCGCTTATAACAATGGGTATCAGGCATCATTGAAAATGAGCCCATTTGAAGAACTTTACGGCAGAAGGTGCAATACTCCAGTAAGATGGGATAATCCAGCTGATAGAATAGTAGTCGGGCCAGAATTGCTCAAGGAGATGGAGGACCAAATGTTAAAAATTAAGTAGAATTTGAAAGTTGCCCAAGACAGACAGAAAAGTTATGCTGATAAAAACAGAATCCACAGAGAATTCAAAGTGGGTGATCATGTTTTCCTGAAAGTGAAAGCTAACAGGAGCTCCCTAAAGCTGGGAAGTTGCGCCAAGTTAGCAGCTAGATTTTGTGAACCATTTGAAATTCTAGAGAGGATTGGTCCAGTTGCTTATATGATTGCATTGCCTGCATCTATGTATGTTCGTAATGTCTTCCATGTATCATTGCTAAAGAAATATATAACCTCGATGCTAATCATGTTATTGATTGGAATATTATTCAGGTGGAGCAAGAAGGCACTTTCCAAGTGCATCCGGTGCACATCCTGGATCGAAAAATCAAACAACTCCGGAATCGAGCCATAGGGATTGTAAAGGTCCAATGGATCTGGTACGGACCTGAAGACACTACTTGGGAACATGAGGATGCAATGCGGGCAGAATACTCGCATATTTTTGAAGAATTTTGAGAATTTTGTTGTATATGGGTACATGATGCACTGAGGAGAGTGCATAAATAAGGGGAGGGGATTGTAATCTCCCTCGGCCGAACCCAAATGTAAATATAATCCAAGTACATTTAAACTAGTGAGTTGTTTAGACATCATTTTTGTAATACACATTTCATGGCATGGTGCGCGCATATACTGCGCAGTAAAGGGATGTAATGTGCACATTTCTAAATACCACGCGCAGTAACTAAAGTGTGCACAACCTTAAAGGTAGAGGATACAGTGCGCAGTAACTAAGTGCGCGCAATATTAAGGTCAGCGAACCTTTGTGTATATAATATGCATTATAGGCTGGTGAGCCAGTGTTATAAGCCGGAATGCTTATGTCTTGGAATTAGGCCAGCGCCCCTAGATGTTAAAGGCTAGAGCGCCTACTTTGTACATGACTCATGATTAATATAAAATACATCACTGCGCGCAGACCGACCACGATAAAAGAGATGGGGGACTTAACTTCACCAGTTAGGGAAAGGGAGGGCCAAAAGTCAAGGGAATATTATATTAATATTTCCTAAAACATAAAGTATGGATATCCTAAGTTCTAAAGTTGGGGACAAGTGGACAAAAGTAACTTTTGATATGACAAGTGTCAAGTTGGGGACATGCATTCATATCGTGGGGAAACTTAGCTCAAGGGAGATTTTTCTCACAGATACCTTACGAACGGGGAAAGGGGGGAAAGGGGGACCATCAGGATGACCATCACTTTTGACAAAGAGTTCACAGTGATTTAAAAACACACTCAGTTACCCAGTCAATGACTCCATGACCATTTCACTCATACATTTCGTTATCCTTGAGATAGTCATTTCACCTTTCCAAAGCATGTTTCCCCATCCTTTTTGGTTGGTGTACCTAGTTAGCTTGGAGCGGGATTGAAGAAGCGGGTTGTCCGGCCCGTGAGCAGTTCTCTGAGCGAGAGAATTGTTGCGGATCGATTTCCGTAGGTGCTAAACTGCAGCTACAACACTCTGAGACTTCCGATCCAGCCTGTTGTTGCAACCCTGGAAGGGAAGTGGGGCAGCTAAGGGACTGTTGAGTAGAGAAGGGGCACACTTCCTTGGGTGGGACAGGCATGTGGGGAATGAGAGGTTGTAGGCTGTTAGTTGAGTGAGCACCTGAGACGGGGCCTTTCCTGTTGTCCATGAGCCTTAGCCTGGATAGGAATCCCTTTACCCTGGGTGGAGTTCAGTCCCATCTCGGGGGTGATTCACTGTTGAGAGTGATGAACAATGTAGTCTATGGCTGGGAGGTTCGTGGACGGTCTGTAAGCAGTTGGTGACAGTCTTTCTAAGATAAATACCAATTGTATGATATATGGATATGTTGTTTTCTTATTTACATGCCTATGTTACGATTTTATCATATATGTAACTATGATTGCTTGTGTGTTTATGGGTAATTTCCTGTAAATGATGCATTGTTAAGCCCTAATATTGGCTCATTGCTCCTTAATTGGGGCATATTACATTAGTAATGTTATTTTATTTATGTCGGCCTTATTTCATTAGTTGTAATTATACCTCCTAGTCTCCTATATATACCAAGGAGACATTTTCATTTGGAGTCATTTTGTACTTGAACATTTATGTGGGGTAAAAGGACGTTTCCCCCTCGAAGAGGCTTATTATCTTAAATTATCTCTTTTTCAAGGCATTGAGTACTTATTCTGAGGTTTTTCTATGCTATATTAATATTTGGTTCTTAACATATGGTATCAGAGCTCAAGGTCTTGGGGTTTCGCTGCTACATCTAAGACACCTTGTAATTTTCGCTATAACTTTTTTTCTACAATGTTTCAGAAGAAATGGCTTGGAGGATATTTAGTAGACGGATCAAGGTACGTTGTGTTAAAATTTCAGCTCCTGAGGCCTTATACTTTCAGAAATATAGCCTGTGCAAGATAGGGTTCTGGAATCATCCTGAACTGATTCATTGCGAAATTTTCACTATAAAAAAAAATTTGTAACGTTTCCGGCCCTAAACTCCAAAGGATATTCACAGAAATTAGTAAAGTATTTGTGGTAAAAATTTCAGCTTCTGGGTCATCTTACATTTGTAGATACACCCTGTGGAAGATAGGGTATCTGACTAGTCCTATTGACTAGTCTCAAGAAGGTGTCCCAGGTAAAACAATCATAACTTATTTCTAGAGTATCCAAATTGTGTGAGACCAGTTTCATTGGATAGTGGACAGTTTGTAGTATTTCTGGTACGAGTTTCGAAATTTTATATCAAGTATTTTGTGTGGGGCACGCTATACAAGTGAGATCTCCTGGAAAGGCCAAAAATCAGCAAGTTGTGGGGAAGTTACCATAAAGTCCACTTGGCACATCCAATTTTGATCAGACCTGTGGAATTGAAGAGAAGAAATATCAGAAAACTACATAAAAGAAAGTTTCATACCCAGAAGGGCCGAAACTTGGGAGATACAACAGAAGAAAGATTGTCTAGTAGAACCACCTCAAAATCAAGGTTCAAAAGTGATACTTGGCCAACATGCCACCCAAAAAGGGAACTTCTA
>SNQJ01S0033614.1:62608-104100 GCA_010110895.2 Picea sitchensis | reverse complement strand
TTGAGTTTCACTAGGTGTTACGACAGATTGCTATAATTTTGCATGCAATACAGTTGATTCTGCGTGCAGTACAACCAATTATGCCTGCAATACAACCAATTGTTCTTCATGCTAGATCGTTCTAATTATGCCTGCAAAATTCTTCCTACAAGATCGAATCTCAATAGCTACGCCTAGATCTTCCTACAAGATCGAATCCTTTAATTTTTCTTTCATTTCCTCTAATCCATGGAGACATTCTGGATGGAGGAACAAGGCACAGGCAGAATCCTAAGGCACAAGCCGAAGATGCAATCACAAAAGCTAGCAGAAAGCAGAGTCTCAGAATCTTGCTTACCTAAATATTTTGTTGAACTCGATGATGTTGTGAGAACACAGGAAGACAAAGACTTTGAGACCTTTTGATTTATGTACCACTGGTGTTGCTTGTCCCCGTTCTCTGTCTAGCTCGGGGTGCTTCGCTTCACCTGTGGGCTTTAAATGTTGTAAGAAAACCTCTACTCTTTTATATGCATGCTTATAGCCTATGCTTATGGGGCTGCGTCTGGCAGTATACTTAGTCGGCTTTGCCTGGGATAGAGCTTTGTTTTTTTTCTGTTATTCATACTCTTGTTAATGAACCTTTTCCTAGCTTGTCTTCCTTGCTCCGATGCTCAAGCTTAGCTTGCATACTTTCTAAGAACAACTATAATGTTTGAGCATACTTGTCAGCTTGTCGAGTTGTTAAGGGTAAGAATTTGTGTTGCTTTCTTTAATTCAGACTCGAATTAAGGTGCTCCTTATGGATTGCTTCCACTCTTATTATCTATCTTATACGATTGATCTTCTGAGACTTCCTGCTTTAAGCTCTTTCTGGTTCTCATTCTGGCTTGCTGCAATAAATTACCCTTGCTTACAACGATATTGGATTCTGAAGGTAGGTATTCTCAATCTATTTCTTTCCCTTTCGGGCAATTTATTGCACTTGCTTGCTTTGCTTCTTTCTTTTATTCCCAAACTTGTTTCCTCGCTAATATTTATGTTGCTCTCCTTCCTTTGGGGAATGAGCAATGGCACTGGTGTTGTTCCTGTTGGTGGTGGTGTTGTTGTTGGTACTGTTATTGGGCCTCCTTCTTCTCCTCCCCCTCCCTTCTTATCCTACTCCTACTTATTTCACAAGAGGATCGATACCGAACGCCTACGCTACGACACGACTTTACATTCTCCTGTATCACACTTATTCTATTGCTTACCCAACATACCACAATTCTCATTCAGTTCGCGTACTCCCAAGATTTCTGTTACATATGCATTCTTTATGCCTTCGGTTTCGCTTCATTATACAGCCTTCAATAGGAAATCCACCCATTCTATTGCTATGCTTTGGTACCGGATAAAATCAACATGAAATAGCTTCCTTTATCATAACAACTGGCATGAATAAGCGAGAAGTTAGAGCTAGTTGATTAAAGAGCCAGAAGTGTATTGTTTTACTGAATTCGCCCTCCGGATTCACTATACTACCAAATGAAGAAGGAGGAGTGCCCTGGACCTGAGGTCTCTGGGATTCAATTCAATGAACCTCTTCACGGAGAAAAAGGTGTTCTCGGGGTTTACCATGGCCTGCGGCTTCGCAATTTGCCCGACGAGATGGTCATCGCTCTTGGAGTAAGAAACCACAGAGGGAGTGGTTCGTTGGCCCTCTGCATTAGTGATGATGGTGGGCTTCCCTCCTTCCATGGAGGCCACGGCCGAATTCGTGGTTCCCAGAGGCCCCGCGGCCCGCCTTCTGGATTGTTGCAGTTGCTTGCGATACGATTGCAATCACAATCCTGAAGTGTCGCACTTGCTCCAACCCTGCTCGCCCGAACATCTGGAAAGTAATTTCACACATGTCCACATTCTGTGCATGGAGGACGACATGAGGAAAGGAATCAAATTAACACGTCTCATTTGAAAAGTCCCTTGGAAGTTTGGAGCATATGTGTTGTAGTCTCCTGGAGTTCAAACTTCAACAAAAGTTTGTTGTCAAGGGCGAATAGACGGGATAAGAGGTATACAATGTCGATTCAATAGTATATACAAATGATTATATAAATGTAGATCAAAATGCAATATAAATACCAATTTCAATTACTCATTTCAGTTAATAAATTAAATGGTTCAAACACATAATAAGCAGTGTGAATTTCAATAATAGATTCAACCATCCCTATTAATTTCTAGAATCAAAGAAATAATGATTCCAACAAAACAATTTCAATTTACAATGCAACTGTTAATTCCAACGCATTATCATAGTATACAGTGTGAATGGTTTCAATCAACGATATGAATATTAGGCTCTGCGTTTTATATAGTATTTACTCCAAATCAAATGATTTCACCTAACTCTAAAATTAACCAAACTGGCTATAGTATAACTGTTAGACATAGTCTCGACTCCAATTTAAACCAAACCCACTATAGTTTCATTATTAAACCAAAATGGCTACAGTATCACCTTTAGACACAATGCATTACATAACAAAATTTTCAAAAGGAAACCAAAATGGCTACAGTATCACCTTTAGACACAATGCATTACATAACAAAATTTTCAAAAGGAATGTTGATGACTAACAACTATACTATGTCAATTTCAAAATAAACCAGTTGGCCAATCAAGTATACAGTACCGACTATACGACTATACAGTAAGCATTTTTTGTTAAACAAATTTATATATTACATTCAAATAATGTGTCGTGGTTTAAAAGATTTGGAATGAGTTTATCAGACTCTTCCCTATTCCATACAAGTTTTATTTGCAATTTTGTATGTTATTGAAGTTTTGCTTCTTCCCTTGAGCATAGTAGATTTCTATTAACATTCAATTAATTTGAGATAAAACCACTTATAAAATATCAAACTTAAGTGTACATTTTTACACCAATCTAACTGAGATCAATTCTCAAATATCAAATAAATCATAAGTCCATAAATCAATTCTTGAATATCGAACACCTGTGTCTACATAATATATCATATGCATGAAGGCCTACTTTTGAACTTATGTTTTGTTCATGATAAATTGAGATGAGAGACAAACTATAAGAATAATGAGATTTTTGTAATCATTGACTTCAAATGACCATTATTTAATCTGGAGTTGTTTTCAAAATAGTCCCGAAAGAAATCTTCATTTTCTTTCAACAAACCCTTCCAAACTGCACCCGTCAATCATAAAATATAACATTAATTTCCTGTCGGTAGAATCAAAACCTAAAAAACAAACTTTGCCTTCTCAGATGCCCGTTTTAGAACATTTTTGTAGTGCAACTGGCTATGTTACATTGCAACAACCTTCTCGGTAGGGACTTGTTGCTCTGCAACCTGCCTTGTTTGTATATTGTCTACGAAAGTGAAATATGTTGTAGTCTTCATCAAATATTTCTTCTTTGATGGGATACCTGTGATCGATGGCAAGTTTTATAAAGGATATGATTTTGATTACATAAACTTTTGTGTTTCGTTTCCTCGGCTGAATCAGTTGGGATTCCTTTCGTTTTTCCTACAATTTGGAAAAATTTGTTTAAAACTAAGGATGTATGTCAAGGTTGGAAATTTGGAAGGATAGTATGATTATATCATAATCAAAGTCAATTTTTACTCCATCTATCCGAACCCTAATCTATGTTCTACAATAAACTGTCGATATTATCAAAAACTAAGTAACCAAGCTTTGGATTTTTAAACTAAAATAGGTTTTAAATCAAACGCAACACTAAAAGGGTAAGACTATAGAGTTTTGAAGGACTGTGTCTTACTCTGGAATGGTTATAAAACCACCTGAAGGACCATGTCTTACTCTGGAATGGTTATAAAACCTTATTTCACAATGGAATTTAATAAATGCAATGTTGTATATCAAATGCCTTACATAAAGGATGATTTAGTTATAAACATGTTTATAAGTATTATAGTATGTTCTAGTTATAAGCATGTTATAGGTATTATAGTTATGGTGTACTACCCTACCTTATGCCTTGCAACCTATAGAGAGTTAAGTATAGGTTTAATACACCCCACCTTATGTCTTATAACCTTCACTATAATATTATATTATAGGTAGGTTAAAAAGTTGACTATAAGCTTATATATATATATAGGACACACCATGCAGTGCTTGTAAATATTTTGCAGGTATTTTAATTCTAGCATATAGTGAGTAAAGACTCATTGTTATAGGCATAATAGTCCTACCTTCTTTATCGGTTAAGATGGGTTCGGCATGAATTCAATTGAGTTAAATTTATTAAGTTCCTAGGGCATTCCATTTTCCTTTAGATAAGGAATATGTGGGACATGATCATATAAAGCATATAAAATTCAATTGAGTTAAATTTATTAAGTTCCTACGGCATTCCATTTTCCTTTAGCATTGATAAGAATATGTGGGACATGATCATATAATGCATATAAAAGAAGATTGAAAATTAAATAACCAAACTTGGCCTTGGCAGTGAAGTTCAAATTTGTATTAAGATCTTAGCAGGGTTACTTCTCTTCATGTTGAGATGTGACATCCACCAATGCCTACTAGAGATTAGAGAAAACTCTCCAAATTGTTTTGTATGCAAACATAAGAGGTGGTTCAAATGGATCCTATGTTGTATGTCCTCTAAAAAAGGAGGGATGGGAACTATAGAAAACAACACTTAGTCTTAATCCTTGTGTGTTAAGTGTATTTTATAGAAATTAAAAGCAAGTCTAGCCTAGAAGTTGGTCTTGTAGAATTACATTCATCATGGAGCCCATGGGTCAATAAATTATGATCAGGCATAGATCTATAAACACTTATTATCACCCTGGCTAATTTCAAAGTGAAAGGGTCTTTATTAGCCAAAGTATTTAGAAGGCCTTGGAGACCATGAACCCATTTTCCCACAACTCCCTCCAAATATAACTTAAAAATCCAACATCTTTGTTTGATGTGATCATCTTTGAAAATCTATATTATTGCACCACTTCCTTAAAGAGTAGCTCTAGGAAAGATGTTACCTTTATTCTTCTTACATAGCATGCGGTTTTCCATCTAAGAAAACATATCAAGCACAACAAACATTGCATCGTATCAACACTATGTCTTTAGTGGTCCAAGAATGATATCCATAGATATGTCCTACCAAGGCATATTTGAAATCATTAAATCAACAATGGTGTGTACAATCCTATATTCTAACTGACTCTCTTTGTCATCTAACATATTTAATATAATGCTACAAATTTGTCGCCCCCTTCTTTAAAACGGGCCAAGAATATATTTCCTCCAACAAACTTCATGTCTTATCATGCACAAAATGTCCTCCTAATCATTTTCTATGTATTTCTCTTATCATATTCTCATGCATTAAACTCTCCAATGTGAATAACCTCTCCCTTTAAACATATATTTGTTTTGGATGAAGTAATCCAATTATACACTTTTATCCTACATCAGTGGGTTCTTGCACATCCCCATGCCCTATCCAAAGTCTTTATCATAATCATACAATTCCTTAATTTATCTGAAGTCAATGATTTATTATCCTTTGTCACCAATATCAATGTTTTCATACTCACTGCATATGTGGCCTTCCCAGGAATGTTATTCAATATGAATATATGGCACTATGGGTAATATAATATATTAAATATTAGGTAAGTTCATAGATCAATGATGGTTGATTTTTGTATGCTAATTTATATTATGCCTCATCGTATTAAATTATGTATACAATAGTGAAACCTTTAATATATAATAATGGTACCTTGGATGTATTCATCCCATAGTCAAACTTTATCGCCACTCGCATTAATTTGATGGTTAAAAAAGTAGTAATGGGGTGCATAAGAATGCACACATAGAGGAACATGGACACTTTCCTAATCATATAGCCTTGGTGCTCCCTGAACCACCACAGACGTAGCCAACTTAGGTATTTTAGGAAAGAATGCATGTTCCTGAGCAAGAGTGTGCATGTGCTTTAGAATGCACGTGTTCCTAAGTATGAGCACCATGCACTTTAGAACATGCACATGTTCCTGAGCAGGAGTGTGCACATGTGTTAGAACATGTGCACATTCCTAAGAAGGAGCATGCACACTTTATAAAGAACTTGTGTGCTCATGTTAGAGTGTCTAGGGCCTTATTACCACTCGGACTCTCGCTAAAGGGAAATTCCTACCCTATGTAGGAGAGACTAGAGGAAACTACTAGGCAAGCCACCATTGTTGCCTCGAAAGATTTGCCTCGAAAGCTTTGCCTCTCACTTTAAGGCTAAGGAAGAGGTTTACTAACCTAAGGAAGGTGTTTGTAAAGGTCAATTTAAGATAGATCATGTAGTGAAAAAGGGAGGCTCTTCTAACTTGGCTCGACAAAGACTTTATCAATTCGACGATACCTACTCTCAAAGATAAAAATCAAGTTAAAAATGTGAATAGGTAGATCAAATGTTCAATATGGAACAATATTTAAATGTATTTATATTAGACCAATGTGCTCATTCATATGACAAGAATGTGCTTGGAAACTCAAAGATAAAATCTTTCTCAATGAACCATAGAACCATAAGATGCCATAAAAATGCTAAAAATTTCTCCAATTACACCATGACAAGGAATTTCCCTCGTTCATTCACCATATCATTAGCATCAAAGGTTATTTTCATCATCAAGAAATTATATGCCAAGAGTTCAATGTGCTTGCAATGATTAAACCAAGAACAATGTGTTTAAGTGCAGATTGTAACAAAAAAGCAATGTTGCAACAAGAATAAACAATGAGCAATCTTAAGTAATATAACCACAAGTTTGTTATTATTAAAGACCAAGTGTAAGGTGCCGAAACAATGATGAAATTATGTCATGTAACATTGCTCAACCCACGTACCAATGGTTCTCACTGAGACAATAAAGATGTCAACTTCTAAGACAACATTGTAATGTCATTCAATGTAGGTTGAATTATGTCATACAATAGAGATTACTAGTGTGTTGTTTTATCATGAGAATGAGTGTTTGGAATTCAACTTTCAATGATACTCAGGAATACCATGAAAAACCAACATCAAATATACACTTACCATCATATACCCAAAGCATATTATATGCAAAAGGAAAGTGATCCTTTAGCCACATTCATAACATGACACCATAGGATTCTTAGAGAAGATTCACAATGAAACTATACTAGTAGACAATATTTGATCCATAAAGAAATATACCAGCACATATAACAAAAATCAAAGATAAAGGGTGCGGTGAAGAGTGAAATATAAGTCCCAAATGTTGGTGACAATAAACGCAAGTGTGACTATGCAAGAAAAATGTACCAACAGTGAAAATTTTAACCATTCATGTGTCTAGATCATTGCATTAAGAGTACTTCCATTCAAGTTTAGAAAAAGATCATAGTTCTACAGTGAATCGGTGTTGATATTAGCTCAAACAACCTTGAAATAAGAGTGGTGTTAGCACATTTACTTAGTTTGTTGCATCATTTCTTGCATAAATTTGGTTTACAATATATTTAAGAATACAAATGTTCCCAAATGTTGCATAGAAGATGAATCACAATGTAGAATTAGCAAACCCTTAAACCATTATCACAATTACCAAAGGGCTAGAAACCATAAAATATGTTTTGTATGCTTATGTGAGTGTAGAAATGATATATTATGCCAAAATACAAGCCAACATGAACATCAAAAAGTTCAGATCTGAAACATATAACCATAAAAACCCTATACATAAAGATTCAAATTGGAAAGCATCTCATTCAATGGTTAAGTCGTTAACTTTGTTTTAGCATTGATTCACCTTTACCAAACACATATACCACAAAAATGTCTCAACGTTGTCATAAATTATTTGCAAGAATATTCAGATGAGATCAAGATTAAAATTCACCACGCGTTTCCAAGCATGAACCAAAGCAACCCCACAAAATAATTGAAACTTGAATAAACTGGGTTAGATACAATAATTAAGGAATGAAAAATTGATATATACCATGATTATGCCAACTTGAAAGATATATAATATACCAATTGTTAGTGTGAGTTAGATCTAATCCAAGTGTTGTGGTTGCAACAACTCCCATTAATTTCTTCCATTCCAAGAGAAATTGAATGGGTCTCCTTTACTAAACTTATACATGGATACTAAGGTTGAAAAGTTGTTAATCAAGTCTGGGTAATTTTGTAAGATATACATAGGAAGAAATTCATTGTTTCACCTTCTCAATTATGGTATTTAATCCTCATTGTTTGAAAGACACCTTTTTCTATTTATTTTTTAGCAGATTTCAATGTTTTTTTTTTACATTGGATTCCCTTAAACCCATTTCATAAATCTAACCTTCCGTTAGGAGTCTTGAAAATTCAAAAAAATATGAAGACTTAATTAAGTCCATTATATCAATTGTGCACCATGTTAGCACTCTGTAAACTTTTTCGGGATGAATAGACAAATGACAGAGGTAATTGTTTCAACCATATTTAGAGCTGAGGCACTAGCCTGCTCAACTCAGAGAGGGCTCTCTCGTGTCACTTGATATCTCTTAGCAATCAGTGGCTAGATTTTATTTGTTTTGCGGGGTTTTTATAAAGTAAATGAAGAAATGAAGATGACATTTGGGCTATGGAGTCAGGAATGAAAGATGCATTGTCAAAACATGAAACTATCAAGAGAGAGGCTAAATGAGGTGATGATTATGAGTTTATATATGAAATTTTCAAGGCATCAGAGGAAAAAGAAACATAGAACTGCATGAGAGCATATTAAAAATGAATTTTGAATTGGTTAACAAGAAATAAACATAGTCTAAAATGCTAAGCCAAGAGCATCGCAATGATGAATTCCGGGTTTTTTTTAATCCAATTTAGACAAATGGAAGTGTAAATGAAATATAAGATTACAGGAAATACATACTATGAAAGAAAACAAGACTCATTGTTGAAGGAAAATCTCCCTGCGGACAGGTAGATCTCCTCAAAGAGCTAGACTCTTAACTCTAAGACAGAAAGTGCTTATCATAGTCACTGACTTCCTTTTAGATCTAGGTGGACTATTGTGTGAGGAGGAAGGAGAAAAGAAGTACCTTTTATCGGTGTTTGTCCCTGCACGCTCCGAGTTGAGCTCTAATCTTTCACTCCTCGATAAGCCCTGTAGACAAACAAAGTACGACCACTTCCTACTCTATCAAGATTAGTCTGAAATAGGTCTATCTACTAAAGAGACAAATTCATGTGAGATTGAACACGAATTAGAAAGAAATAGGCCAAGAAAATTATATTAATGAGGATAAAACATTGCTTGCAGTCATAGATGGATTGTAGCATTTTCGTCAAGTCCTCCTTGTCTACCCCTTGCTCAAAAGATCCACGATCTGAATGATGATAGCTTCACCGATTTCTCCCTATGAGATCATAGGTCTCTTGCCTCCAAAATATCTTTGTTCCAGCATCACTTATAAGATCATAAGTTTGGTGTGATTCTCCCTTTTCAGTCCTCCTTTCACCATGAGAAAGCTTGCTTATATAACCTTGGGGAGGCTCAACAACTTGAGATATCCTTGGGGTGAGTTGAGGATTTTCCTCCTTCAGCTGAGGATCTGCCCTAAGATCATGGCTGGACCAGGAATTTGAATCCAACTGCCTTCCAAGAATGAAAAGATCATTTCCCCATTCATCTCAACAACTTAACTACTTCCCAGAATAGGCAGCGCTCCCTCAAAAGGGCCATCATAGCGCTATAGCGCTCCCTAGCAGTGTGTAAAGGAGTGCCAGCACTCCTAAAGACACCAGCACCCCTCCAGAAGGGCCAAAGAAACTTTATAACACTCCCAGACAGTGTAAGGGGGAGCGCCATCACTCCCAGAAGAGGTATAGGGGAGCGCTCCCCTCCAAAAACTTAGTTTTTTGAGTGTTTTCAGATGGAAAAAGGTTTATAATCCTGCTGACTCATTTCTCCACTTCTAAATCAAATGTTTGAGGTGTTTCAAGTGTCCTTCTCATGTCGTTATAGGCACGACATAGGCATAATGGCAGTACGCTTTCTTTAACACTTGCGACCCTTGTAATGATGACACTTGCGAAACTATCAAAGTGAGTATTTTTTATGTGTAACGCTCATATCACCGCCAGTTAGAATCTTTCCATAAACAGTCCAAAATCTGCTTCTGCATTTATATTCATTCTAGCCCCAAAATTTACAAAAGTCTTCCTGCATGGAGGGCAGGCTCCTCTTTTCTCCATATTTTCCTATTCTCAAGATAACACATATATAGGGGAAATACCTATGGAATTCAAAACGTTTAGACTTCCCCATAATTCTAAAAATAGAGATAAGTTACAAAAATGAATGATTCCTAATAACAGTTATCCTATTTTAAAGGAACCGTTAGAAATAGGTATGGCATGTCTGGGACCACCATCTGTCCAAAATTTGTTGAAATGTACTTGATCCTACCTGAGAATTCATTTCATATTGGCGATTTCTTCTTTCAGAGTGCTCAACCAAGCGAATTTGATTTTCTCCAACGCTCTCCATCACCTCAGCTCTGATTTTTCTTTTCAGTCACTTAATATGTTTCTTCTTCGCAACCTGCTTGCAGATTTCATCCACGTGTTCATTGATGACCAGGTCCCTCATAACAAGGTTTAATCTGACCCCTGACTCTGATTCAGTTGTGGGATTTGTATGGAATTTGGTTGCTAATATCTGTGCAACCCACCTTTCTTTCTCACTTATTGGTAGGCTCAACACATTAGTTGAGAACCCTGTTGCACTGGCCACTGTTAAATGGACGTTATCCATATCTTTCGACCTTGCAGAAGCCACGATTTTGTCTCCCGTAAATTTACATAACTCAAGAAATCGATCCAGCTCGAGATTACTCCACTTATGCATGGGACAACGATTTCCGGGAGCAGAATAATGCCACCCATACTTTGAATATCGGTAGTTATCAAGTTCCAATCATTAATCACTTGCAAGATTATTTGCAGGTACATTGATTTACCATGCTCGGCCAATCCATTTCAAATGATTAGCCTTTGAGTTCGTTATCTAGCGGCATTCTTCTGACATTGCATGGTTGTGAAGTACTCGAACGAGTGGCATGCGACAATTTGACCAGTCGTCGCTTTCCCCTACACGAATCGTTGATGTGACGTATTAGAACATGTGACATCGGGGATTTTGCAAAAATGGGTTTAGGCAGACCGCCTTTTTCCCCGATGTATCTCTGAGGGCGCCACGTCTCTACGACTGACACCATGGTGGTTTTCCCCGGCCTACCCTCGATCATTTAAATCCTGCGTTACTTCGTCACCCGATATGGGTCTCAACCGTTGATCTAGGTTGCCTCAAGATCAACAGTCCTTAGGAATCCCTCCTTCGTTCTCCCACTATATTTGTCCATATCACCGCCATATATGACCTGAGCCTCCAAATTACACCATATCTCTACACTGATTTAGTAACCTGTTGAATTTAAAATCATATTTGAAGCATGATCGTCATGGTGATAACATAGGCTCCAACTGGGGATGCTATCCTCCCTGTGAGGTAGGAAAGAACTGTAGACCCGGTGCCTTCTTCATTGAGTTTCCTTCAAACGTGTGTGGGCATCCTGTTTCGTCTTGGAGACTGAATCGTCAAATCTTAAAACTGTCTGTTTATTGGATGCTGAAAAATTATTGTTAGGATCTAACTGCACACTTATTGGATGTTGAATCAACAAGCTTATTCGCACACTCCTACCTACCCTAAATGTTGAAAAAGGACCATCAATCAAGTGAAATCATAATCCCAATGTATCCAGGGCAACATCATATCCATCGTTCGTTTATTTTATACTTGTTTTTTCAAAAACCTGTCTGTTGATGATTCATTCAAAATTTTATCTATAAGTCCAATTCTAAAAAAAATTGTAGGGCCTGGATTGTTCACTTCCCCCAGCAGGATCGCAAATGGATCCTCTAAGATATGCATAAAACAATCGTCACATTTCACTCCTTCCACTACATTTATGTTTTCAAGTGATTCAACTTGTTGATTTTTATCAAAACACTAGCAAAAATTTTGAGAATTTGGGTAGTAAAGATTTCTTGCATCATAAGGTAACCATGGATGGAGAAAATCATCTGATGTAAAAGGACTCACATTTGATACAGACATTTATCTGTTGCAGTCCTCTATTATTGGTGAATTCTGATTATAGACCTTCTCCATATAATGTGTCTTGGGATCATGAATCATATGAAAAAATGTTTCCTTTTCAGGAGTCAAAGAAGAAGAGTAAGCTTCCCCACAAGTATTCCCTCGCTTCTTGGAGTCTCCATAGGTGAAGTTTCAAAATCTCCGTCCATGTTTAGGTTGTTTAGGAATATGATCACTACGTCATTTTCAAGGGAAGAAAGGCAGCCTTGAAATACTTTTCCTTGCTGGAAATGTTGTTGAACATATGCATTAGTTTTAGGAGAAGGAAAATGACCTTCAACAACAATTTCTTGATCAGCTTCTTATTTAATCTGATGATTAAGCATAGGTTCCCACTCCAAATTTTCCAAGTAATGATCCTTCAATGCATGTGAGTGCAGTTGGTGTTCTTTAATGATAACAACCTTTTCACGTAAAACCGTACTACTGTGAATGCAGTCAGAACTCCCTGTTTTCTCTGAAGCCTCATGATTTTCTTTTAATCATTCAAAGGAAGAAAAACATAAGGGGAGAGAATTTTTATCTGTAATCCCAATGCTTTCTGTACCTTCAACTTCATGCTTGGATATTTTGTGATTGGAAACGCTACTTTGTTTCAACAGTGCGAATGAGGAAAAACACAACAACAGGGTTCTATTACCTGACTCAAAACCTTCTTCATTTTCTCCAGTGTTGTCATAAGTACATTTCTCCAACTCTTTGGATTGTTGGACATGCTCACTTTCATCTTTGTCTTCGATCAGTGACTACACCTCTGAATTGACAAGGTCTTCTACAAAAAAAGGAATAGGATCATCGAGTGCTTGAGAAGAGTGCTCCAATATCTTGTCAACATGTTTTGTTGGTTTGGTGTGACTTTGCATCAGCACAAATTCGCTTGCTTCAACAATGATTTTAGAATTCTCTCTCAAAAATCTGAATGCAGCAAAGCACAAGGGTAGAGAATTTTCTTCGGCTTATCCAATACTTTTCCCTTTGTAACTGTAATATGCAGGTTGACTTATCTCACTGTACTGTTGAAAAAGAAAGTCTTCAACATCGCAATCCTCCTCATATTTGTCATATACAGGCAAATCATATGTTTGTGAGATGTCATCTAAAAAGAACAAATTAGGGACATCGACCTGTTCTTCAACAAACAGATCGGTAATCTCATTCTCTTGACCATCTATAAAGGAATATAAAAAACAATCATCCCTTTGCTCATCATGAGATGGATCAGCAACCCTTCTTTCATCAGGTGGAATATAATTTTTTGCAGAATCATTGGCACAATAAAATGCAAGAGGATCTCTGATGTTTCTGATTCTATGTTCAGGATCCCAATCAACCTTTTTCCTCCCATATTCCCTTTCACGTTTTTCGGCATTTGGTCCTTCATTTTGAATCCGTTCACATGCTTGGATGTTGTGTTGAATGTCCTGAGCATCACAGAAAATTTGTTGTAAGAACTTGGATCTTCTTTCCATAAGAAGGAGAGACGAATCTGGATGGAGAGTAGTTGCAAAATGGAGCATAGCAATAGCTTTAGGGGGTCGAATTTATTTGGATAAATTTTGATAGATACTGGAAAACCTTCTATTGAATACAGAAATAGTGTCATTGTCCTGCTTTTCCAAAGCATATAACTCTCCAAGATGTAGGTCCAAAGACTTCTTATTTCCCCAAAACTTTAAAAAGATGTCCTTCAATTCCTCCCATAAGCTAATTTCCTCTGGCTACAAATGTTTAAACCAGTCTTTGGTGTCTCCTTTCAAAGATTGAGAGAAGGCCCTCATGCAAACATCATCATGTTCAATCTCAAACAAATCTATAAAATGCTCAAACCCTTGGATGTGTTTCTCAGTTGAGATGCTATCAGGTTCCCCATCAAACATAGGTAGGTACTCATAGTGTTTTGGAGGGAAATTATGAAGGATATGGGGTAGCTTTAAGGGTATGTATCTATGCTGAGTCTTAGAGGGTGTTGGGTCAAGTGCAGGGGATGAAATATCAACCCTGGTTTCGTGAGGCTCATCAACTTGGTTATGTTCATCACATAGCCCAAATGAACTTTCTTTATCAAAATGAGTGATAAACTGAGGGGACGTTCGTGTAATTTTAAGAGGGGGATATATATTTTCTGAATTGTCGTGGTCATTATTTGCATGCAGTAAACAAAGATGAATTTGTCTAACATTTTCGAGAAGAGACCAGAGACAGCTTATAACAAATAGCAAAATGATTTGAAAAAATATCCCAATTTGAGCATTTGTTTTCTTTCATAATGCCTTATCATACCTCAACCAAGGGGCATCGTCTTTCAATGAATCCTATGAAATGCATTTTGTATTCAAAATTTGAGTGAAGTCGTCAATGGCGTCTTGGGATCTAGATTCCGCATTACGAGTGGAGTCGTCATTGATGTTTTGGAAGTTGGATTCTTCATTGAGAGTGGAGTCGCCAGTGAAAATTGAAATTTCCTGGATTCTTCTACCAATGGAATCGCCTTCAAACCGATTTTTTGATGTGTGGAGTCACCAGAGCGGGAATAGAGCCAATATATTCCTTAGTGTCTACTGCTCTCAGACCTTAGGACTCAACCATGTTGTTCTTTCCCAAGGAAAAATTTTCAATTCGTCCCCAACAACGGCGCCAGAATGTTAGCACTCTATAAATTTTGTCCGACTGAATAGACAAACGACAGAGGTAATTGTTTCAACCAACTTTAGAGATGAGGCACTAGCCTACTCAACTCAGAGAGGGCTCTCTCGTGTCACTTGATATCTCTTAGCAATCAGAGGCTAGATTTGATTTGTTTTGGGGGGGTTTATAAAGTAAATGAAGAAATGAAGATGACATTTGGGCTATGGAGTGAGGAATGAAAGATGCATTGTCAAAACATGAAACTATCAAGAGGGAAAGGATAAATGAGGTGATGAGTTTGAGTTTATATCTGAAATTTGCAAGGCATCAGAGGAAAAAGAAACATATAACTGCATCAAAGCATATTAAAAATGAATTTTGAATTGGTTAAGAAGAAATAAACATAGTCTAAATTGCTAAGCCAAGAGCATCACAATGATGAATTCTGGGTTTTTTTAAATCCAATTTAGACAGATGGAAGTGTAAGTGAAATATAAGATTACAAGAAATACATTGACGCAACCTGCCCTCGGCGGCAACCGCTCTCACCAGGACCTTCTTCGTCTCACAGGCCCGAAGAGTCAAAGCTCTTCCAACTCCTCTCGGGAGTTCTCTTTACCCACAGTTATCTCCTCGGCGATGTCCCCTTTGCGAATCGGAAAATCGGCGTTCGCGCTATCGCGAACCCTGTGTGCACTTCTCGTGCAATTCAAACCTCCGAACCCCAATCCCCGATGGTCAACGGTCAACGACTCGCTCCTGTCGAGGATTTCCCTATCGAGAAATCGGCATATGAAAGGTCGTGATTCACTCACCTTTCAAAACCCCGAATGCCGAGGTGCGATGCCATGTGTTAGCGCTCCACGTAGTTCCTGTGGGACCCGTCGCAACTCGGGGGGGTTCGTTCTTTCTCCACGGTCCTTTCAACTTTGAAAACACCGAAGTACCGAGTCCCGACTCCCCGGGATATCGCACCACCTGTCCCCGTTCTGATCGACGGTTCCGAATAACTCGGGCAATCGCGATTCACGATTTTGACATGCATGCAACTTGCCTCGTCAAACACCGATCGCCGAACCCCGATGGGCGTTGATTCTTACCTCCTGTGCCAAAGGATTAAACCCCGCGCAACTTATCCACGATCCAACGATCGATGGGATTTCGCGATTTCCTTCCGCGACTCTTGTCCGTTAGCTCCCGCCTTGTTGATTTCTTCCACCTCAAGCTTCTCCCAGTTCGAACCTCCTTCTGGGTCTACTTCCCCAATAACACGAAGGAACTATTCCTCCTGAGCTTTGTCAACTCTGATTCTTCAAAGACTTCTGCGTAAGCTGCTTACGCTCGACCTTCAGCCACTTCAAGAGTTGAACTCAGCCAGACTCTATGTCCTCCTGACAATAGTAGTTATGTCTTCCTTTTCTCAGGCTCGCCTCTGAGACTTCAATCTAACCTGCACTTCACCTGCACGGTTAGAATAACCCAATACAATTCCGGTAGAGGAGAATAAGAGTTACCTGTTGAGCCCCCTCAACGCACTCTATGCGGAGGAATTCGACTGCACTCTATGCAGGAATTTCCTGGCTCGAACAGAGAAACAATTTGAAACTTATTCTCGCCTCTCTCCCAGATTTCTAATCTGCCATGAAATTACATATGCAGCATATACAACGAAGGCATAACAAGAAGCAAGTATGCAACAGCATAATATCAACAACACACAGAGAATAATCACAGCCATGGAATTGAATCAAAGCTTTCTTATTAATCCAATATATGTACATGGGGATTCTTCACTAGTTCTCTGTTTTTCTCTCTCTTTGCTCCTGAATGCTTTGAATGAATTTAATAATACAAAGGAGGGTGCCTATATTCCGTTTTCCCTCTCGAAAGAAAAACTATCTAATCTAGACTTAATTAATTTATCTACTTGCATTAAATCTAATAAATGCCTCAACTACTTAAGGACGAGAGCTTATCTGCTCAAGGTCCGTTACAATGTACAAGTGTGCTTCATTACACCAATGCATTAATGTTTGGCGCACAAAATATCAAAATATTTCAAAGTTTGAATGTTGGCGCTCTCCAGCTGTCTTTTCTTTGCTCCACGCGCTGGCTCGCTTGATGAGGTGTGGATGCTCCTGCATCATACATACTGTGAAAGAAAACAAGACTCATATCACCTCCAGTTAGAATCTTTTCATAAATAGTCCAAAATCTTCTTCTACATTTATATATTCATTTTAGCCCCAATATTTACAAAAGTCTTCTTGCACAGAGGGCATGCTCCTCTTTTCTCCATATTTTCCTATTCTCGAGATAACACATATATAGGGGAATTACTTATGGAATTCAAAACGTTTAGACTTCCCCATAATTCTAAAAATAGAGATAAGTTACAAAAATGAATGATTCATAATAATAGTTATCATATTTTAAAGGGACCGTTAGAAACAGGTTTGTCATGTCTGGGCCGCCATCTGTCCAAAATTTGTTGAAATGTACTTGATCCTACCTGAGAATTCATTTCAACTTGGCAATTTCTTCTTTCAGAGTGCTCAACCAAGCGAATTGATTTTCTCCAATGCTCTCCATCATCTCAGCTCTAATTTATGTTTTCAGTTGCTTGCTCTGCTTCTTCTTCACAACCTGCTTGCAGATTTCATCCACGTGTTCATTGATGACTAGGTCCCTCATAACAGGGTTTAATCTGACCCCCGACTCTGATTCAGTTGCGGGCTCTGTATGGAATTTGGTTGCTAATATCTACGCAACCCGCCTTTCTTTCTCACTTATTGGTAAGCTCGACACATTAGTTGAAAACCCCGTTGCACTGGACACTGTTAGATGGACGTTATCTATATCTTCTAACCTTGCAAAAGCCACAATTTTATCTCCCTTAAATTTACATAACTCAAGAAATCGATCCAACTCGAGATTACTCCACTTATGCATGGGACGGCGATTTCTGGGAGTAGAATAACACCACCCATACTTTGAATATCGGTAGTTATCAAGTTCCAATCATTAATCACTGGCAAGATTATTTGCAGGTACGTTGATTTACCATGCTCGACCAATCCATTTCAAATTATTAGCCTTTGAGTTCGTTATCTGATGGCGTTTTCCTGACATTGCATGGTCGTGAAGTACTCAAACGAGTGGCGTGCGACGATTTGACCAATCGTCGCTTTCCCCTGCATGAATCGTTGATTTGACGTATTAGAACACGTGACATCGGGGCTTTTGTGAAAATGGTTTTAGGTAGATCGCCTTTCACCCCGATGTATCTCTGAGGATGCCATGCATCTATGACTGACACCATGGTGGTTTTTGCCTAGCCCACCCTCGATTAATTAAATCTCGCGTTGTTCGTCGCTCGATATGGGTCTCAATTGTTGATCTACGCTGCCTCAAGATCAATGATCCGTAGGACTCCCTCCTTCGCGCTCCCGCTATATTTTTCCATATCGCCGCCATATATGACCTGAGCCTCCAAACAACGCCATGTCTCTACACTGATTTAGTCACCTGTTGAATTTAAACATAGATTTGAAGCATGATCATCATGGTGATAACACACCATCAGAAAGATATTTTACTATGAACACATTAAGTTTCCAATTTTCAACGTCCGATAGACTATCAGATTCTTATCCCAAGGTTATACTTTGTCAAAACAATGAAATACTCTTGTACACACTTCCTTCCGAAAAGGGTATATCCTCAAAGCCTATCAAATGACTCTATTCAGACCCCTCTTTTTAGAATGACATAAAGCTTATTTTTTCCTCACGAATCTCTTCCAATAGCACCTTCTTGAAAATCCTTTTCGTGAGATTTTATAGTAATAATAAAATTCACTTATTCCCTCCCTACAACTAAGTTTTAAAAAGTTATATTATGTTTGCAAAATCTATGATTGGTATTGGGATTTAATAAAACTTCATATTATTTAATTAACGCTTAACCACTCTTTACCTATGATTGAATTGTTGCGACACTCTTCCCAAAACTAATTATGGATATTTGTTCGAAGATATGTTTTCAGGTTTCCCTCCCGAGTATATTACTTACTTTGTTTCCGACCAAACCCTTTCAAAGAATTTCCTCTCAATAGAATGTATCATAAACCTTTCTAATGATTAATTCTTTAACCCTTTATAAACTCTTCCCGTGGGCATACTTTTTAAACGCACAAAATATAGTTATCAAGAGTTAATTATAAAAAAAATTATTAACATACAAAGTCACGAAGACTCTTCCCTTTATTAAGCACGCTCTAGCATGATTCCCGATGCCAAATCCTGAATATTCATTGAGGAATATTTATGGGATCATAATGTTGGATAGTTGCTCATACGCTTTCCAATGAGTTTCTTTTGAATGAGACCTTCTGTGAATATTGTCTCCGAGTGTATACACCTTCCCAAAAACACATTTCCAATGGAGTGGGTTAACTTGGGAGTAATCTTTCCTCTCGATTTACTTTTTCAGTATGTTTTTTGGTGGTGTGGTTTTAAATTTCCAGCTAATCTAGAAGTTTGATCGATATTTCTGAGTATCTGGGTTGGTTTAAAATTGGGCAAAACTAGTGGAGTAAGGGTTTGAAATGCATGGAACTTTGATCTGTGCCAAACTCAGACTACCCCTGAAAATCTGGTCAAATTCAGGCCCATTTTTTTGCCTGAAAAGAGAGAAAATTGCTCTCGAGTTAACTTACTCCCCTTTCCACTAGCTCTCTTCCGAAAGGCATATTCAGGAGAGATTTTTTGTGTGCATGTATTTTTCAATAGTGCATTGCTCTAAATGTTTTCTACCTGACAACACTCTCTCTAAAGTTATCATCCGACTTCATTAATGGCTACATACCTTTTCCTGCATACTACAGGTTGGAAACCATTCACATTGAGTGTAGAGGTGAAAGGCATCGATTAGACACTTAAAAAATCTAATTTGAAACTCATAATACTCATTGTTAAAGGAATTTAATGTGTAAGAGGTCTGTGAAGAGAGTTATCTGGCTAATAAATATTTGCAGCAACAAACTATTATACATCCAAGTATGATCACAGTTAACTTGGGAAAGTCTTTTCTATCATTATGTTGTTCCAAGATTATTTATAACTACTTTGTATCATAGAGGAGTCTGAAACAACATGAAATGTCGAAAGTCCAGACCAGAAGAGGGAAAACGCCCATGGAAAATGTTCCTACTCAAGTCAAAGGCATAGACGACTTGTTATTGTCCTATACAAATTGCTTCAATGAGATGGAAGAATACCCTTCCTGGAATGATATATAAAATATATTCAACAATGAAGAGTTTCATTTAGAAGATCAAGACCTAGATGCATATAGGAATATCATGAAGAGTGGAATATATGATTTTGCTACACGACATGCACTCTTCTCTACAGTGATGTTGCGAGGTGGATATTCTCTCATCTAGACATAGATTCAGCTGTGGTGGTTAATGGGCTCAAAGTCCTAGTGGCATCATAGAAGTCGAATGACATACACACTAGATATCACCTGCCAGAACCCAATGCCTATATTAACAAACCATTCGTGGATAAATTCAGAGAATACCACTCAAATGTTCTTGAATTAATAGAATATTGGTGTACTTAAGATAGAAAGTTATCCTAGAAAGATAGTAAGTTGTTGATACAATATCTCAAGAAACCCTACTAGTTGTTGGCAACCATGATCTACAAATTATACGAAGAAGAAACGAGTACACACTTCAAGCTAGGATGGACATCGTTGACTTATTCAACTAGGCACAGATACTCTCATTCAACATCTTTTTGAATGCCCGAATAGTCCCAGGACTGAAAAATCAAGGTTTTTTCACGTCTTCATATTTAATTGTTGGTATTTTCTCTTCTACTAGTTTTCCTACCGTGGGATGGGATTGAAACCCAAACCTACCTCCCATCCATATATATTGTTCTGAGTTGTGGGATAGCAATTATAAGAATTATTTGTATGATATATGTGATCATTTTTTGGCCCCTATGTTTTCTATCATTTTCAATTAGCATCCTCATAGATTGTCCCAAGGAGAAATATAAGCCCTTAAAGATATAGGGGATTGGTACATGGGAAATAATTACACCTATATCACGGTGAGTGGTTGTGCACAAGCCCCTCATATCCTTCCAAAATATGTCCCTGAGAAATTATTGAGTAGGGAAATTGCATATCAAACAATGGAAGAAGGGGTGACCTCTTTTTTGGCTACAAGTTCAAAAAGAATTTGGCCCGGGTTCCCCATTAAGGTAGGGATATTCACATTACTAAATGTTCTCGATGCCTAGAAATAAGTTGTATTCCTTAAAGAACTTTGTTTATGCACTGGAGAACCAAGAAAACATTATCCAAGAGGAATTGTGAGGGATCATATCAAGTCTGTAGGTTTGATACAACCTTTTGTTCATGGGGTTAATATGTCAAAGGAACTTTTTAGGGGATCCCTATTCTTTGACGAAGTGGTAAATAGAATTCGAGATGAACAAGGAAACCAAACATTACAACTAGAGGAGGATGAAAGGAATAATATAGAAAAAGAACAGTTTGAACTACTTATAGTGAGTGACAAAGAAAAAGAAGAAGCAATAAAGAAAGATGAAGAAAATAAGGAGGAAGAAATATATAATAAAGTTGTGTAGGAAAAAAAAAGGTATAAGAAGAAAGAGAAAGAGGAAGAATAAGAGGCTAGAAATATGGAGAATGAAATCAAAAGAAAAGGAGAGGAAGAAGAAACAAAAAAGAAAGAGAAAGGGGACAAGGAAAAGACCGAGTTGGAAGTTAAGAAGAAGAGAAGAAAAGAGAAAATACAGTCCTAAAGGATAGGGAAGAAGAAATGAAAAGGAAAGAGGAAGAAAGGAAGAAGGTTGCACAAGTAGAACAAAAGAAAAAAGAATCAACTCTGAAACTGGCAGAGGAGAAAAAGAAGAATAAATGAAGAGGAAATTTGAGGAGAAAAGAAGAGTTGCAGAAGAGGAAAATTCCAAAGAAATAGAAGAGGATGAGAAAAGAAAGAAATAAGAAGAAGAGAAGGTCAGAGCTCGGAAGAGGAAGTTGAGATAAGAAGGAAAGATAAAGAGGAAAAAGGTAAAGAGGTGAATTTAGACTCAACAAAGAAAATTTCATACCTGGGTACTCCTATTAATCCAAGTATTCCTTTAAATACTATATCAGTTGGTTTCACCTATGCAACAATTCAATCCACAGACTTTGATGATGAAGTGGTGGACTTAGGTGAGTATGGTTATAGAAAATCCAAGAAATAAATATAAAAAAGACCTGCTAAGATAGAAAGGATAGAAGGGGCCACTAGAATTCAACAAATACCCCACAAGTCTACCTCATGGAAATTAGGCCAGGATAACCCACAAAAATAAGCATATGATATAGCATCTACTCTCCATGTATAATTTGTAGGTGCTAACCTAATAATTGTCAATGAACTGAATGCTTACCTAGATAGTTATGAAGAAAGGGTCACATCTCTGGAAGATTAGTTGAAGCGGAGAGAAAATGAATTTAAAAGGCAGTTCAATACACAAGATCAACTACATATGGTCGAAATAGAAAAAATGAAAGAAACCCACTTAATATAAATAGAGACATTGGAAACCAAGTACCGAGGAAAAGTTTCTTTCTCTGAGCAATAGAAAATGAAAATTAGTGAATATGAAGAGGGGATACAGGAGCTAGAAACATAACTAAAAATGAGTAAAAATATTCGAAATATTTTGAATGTGATGAAATAAAAAATAAAAAATAAATGTTAATGAGGAGTTGAGGGAAGCTCAAAAGAATGTGGTTATTAAGATAAACATGATACAATATTCTCATAGTAAATTGACCAAGATTTCAGATCGAGTAGGTGAGATCAAGCACAGTAGACTGGAAGTAGAAGGAGATTTTATTACAATAGTAAACTAGTAGGAAAAATATGAAGATTCCCCTCCAAGACTACCCAAATATAGCAAGAGAGAAAAGGACAAGACTCGGCTAATGTTGAATAGTTGGAAAGAAGCATGTGAGGATGTCGAAGAGCTATTCAAAGACACCAATAAGGCATGTTTCAAACTGTGGAGTTCTATAGATGACACTCTATGAAAGTTAGAAATGACAAACATAGATGAACTAAATCAAGTAGAACCTAGAAAACTCATAATACCAAAGGTGGATAAAGTTATAGATCAAAGAAAATAGGTCATTGAACTCATGAATGAAGTAAATCAAGGGGTCGTGGATAATTATCTCATAAGACTAGTGTAGATGGCCACTCTTATAAATACCTATGTAAAATAAATTCAGAGAGATCTCAAGTTGGAAGTAACAAGGAGAATTCTTCATGGGAATATCCAGATGTAAAATATACAAATGGAAAATATCAAGGACATATCTCAAAGTCTCGACACATGGACTTCATACAGAAAAAAATTGCTTCCATCTTCCTAAATTGTATGTAAGACAAAAGTATTTGAAGTGATAAGATGTAACTATCATATGAAATGATGACAGTTACAGAATGTCAAAAGACCCTCTTGTCTTATAAAAGAGAGCTCCAACTAACATAGAAGGACTTTTTCTCATTATAATATTAGACGATATTACTATTTATAAGATAATAAAGAGCAGAAGACAATTTTGAAGTCATGATTGTTGGAAAATATATATGGGACTACTCTTCATATGTTGTCTCATGAGTTTCTTGAAAGCTTATCATGTGAACTATTTATGTGTATATTATTTGAGATGCTTATGCTTTTGTGATTTCTAGTATATACCGGGGTAATGTGATCGGTCTACTCTGCAACTATTTGTGAGTTAATCTATGGTTTTATTGTTATAATTTGTTATTGATTTTTATGAATCATTTATGTTGTCAATAATACTATCTCATGTTGTGTATATATTTTTAAGAGTTGCTCCTTATCAGGATAGGATAGATCATACTTAGGGTAGAATAGAATATCTCTAATTCAATTGGAGATAGTTTGTTTCAGTTTTAAATAGAATTCTATTGAGAATAATATGTTCTCTAGTTAATAATTGAAAATAATTAAGTGGAAACTAGGCCCACATATTGGTCGAAAGTGTTATCCCAAATGAGAGTAGGTCTAATTGGGACCTGCCAGCGGGCATTTTCCCTTACCTGTTTAAAAGGCCATTTGGACCCGTCAAGATAAATGACACTAGAAGGAGGGCCATCAATATGACTGGATAGAAACATTTCCCATCAAAGTTAATCTCAGTTCAAAAACCCTTATCAAACCCTCGATCCCCAACTGACTCCCATGCAGACACCTACTCAACTATCGATTCAATTGAATATGTTTGGAACAAATCCTGAGACCCTACATTTCCCAAAAATAACCCTCGATCAAATTGATCAGTTGTTACAGCAATCATGCATCCTTACTCAAGTTGCCAATAGAAATCAGGACTCGAAGGGTGTTCCATGAGGGTTTCCTTGGAAAAACAATATCCCCAAGGGTTAGCTCAATTGTTCTAGATCTAGACGTGAGTTTATTATGCTTGTTGTTGGTCACACGTTCAACTCTCTTGATTCCTTCAGGGCAAGGCCCCATAATCAAGGCCATTTTTTTACCCCGCTTACCATCCATGGAACATGGGGAAGTATTCAGAGGGTTTTCCACGAGTACATTTCCTCAAAAAAAAAATATCAAAAAACTTAGTATTGTTATTGTGATGAGAGTGTTACAACTTAAAGGGAAAAAAATATATATCACAGTTGTAGTTTTATTGAATATAAACTTGAAATGTTAATAATGTTATTAAGTCAAAAAGGATATGATCATGTTCATCTAAGAAATTCTTGGGAACCCTAGGGATAATTACTTAATCATGAGTTGTTTTCATTGAATGATAGAAAAGTATGATGCTTTAGTAACCCACTTTGTTGGGTATCCCCAATTTCAAAAGTTGAAGGCCTTACCATGTTGTCCTTATGTTGTTGTGAATGATTCTGGAAGTTGAGTTGTAGAATGTTAGAATCAATGATCAAGTATATCATTTCCATTTTGTAATGTACCTAGGATGGATAATATGGGGTACATAGGGAGGTAACCAAAGGGATAATGAATGTAATGTGGCCATAATAATGAAATAGGTCCACTATGTAATCAAAATGAAATAATATAATAATAATGGGCATTTGTCATAGACCCCTATGAATACTCATGAGAAATTATAAATACACATAAGTATCATTGTATTGGAGATGTGTTGGATCATATTGTGTTGTAGCAAGAATGGATTATGGAGTGAATCCTTCCGTAAGTATTATTTCATAGTTTTACCCTCAAGGGTAACACACCATCAAATACTCCTATTGTGTTACCCCTAAGGGTAAAAAAATAAAATACTCCTTGTGGAAGGAATCACAAGGGGTGAAAACTTTCAAAGGTACCCTCGTAAGAGTGTCATGTTGTTGCTTGCATGGGATGTCATGATCATCTTCTCCAAACCCTGATAGAGTTTCTTTTGATCTCCAATGGATGTATGATTATGCTAGCTCAGTTGTGGTATAGCTCTCCCTCGTCCCTCACTCCTCATATGATAGATTCATTATGGATGGTATGAAATGGTTTGAGTATGATTCATTTTGATATTCCATGTATCAATGCTCACCTGGATATGATGATATAACCTCCTAGTTGGTCATGAAAGTGGTAAATGCCTAACGATATCCAATAGCACTTCATAACATTGCATATTTTTATTATTTTCCTCATTATATCTTGGGGAACATGTTTTCTTTTATAAGTGTGTCATTTCTTGGGTCAATCTGTACTATTGATTACTTACCTAGATAACATTTTCCACATCATAACCATGCTAGACATTTTCCACCTTACTTTTATCATTCATTCCATCCATATAAAAATATTTTATCCTGATCATGTATAATTTCTCAAAGATCCAAATGATAAAAGCTTAAATCAATAAATCCAAAAAGGCTAGAGGTGAAGAGATAAAATCAAAATCGAGAAATAAAATCTTTAGCAATACCACCTCGCAATGAGGTCAATTACCTTGGTCCTTATCTTGTCTACAAATATCTAAAGAAAAAAGGGACTTGTTTATAAAGTGAACATATAAAATAAAAATACATAAATGGGTAGTAACAAATAGTGTCGAGGACAAGTAACTCAATGCTAATCTCCCTCTCGAAGGCTATTGTATAAATATCCTAGCTCATAAAATCTAGATGAACAAGTAAAAAAATACATATGCATGTATAATACTTTGAGGGTCATCACATGAAGTCCTTTACCTTCCCTTTCATCATTATTATTCATCTTTTACCTATCTTTCACCTAGGTACTTGGTAAATATGGGCTTTCCTAAGACTTGGTGCATGTATAAGTGTTAATATTGTTCCACTTGGTAAGACTTAGGCAAATATTAAAAGTAACCCTTATTTGTTATGTAGTGTTAAGAGATGTCACCAGGTGTTATCATACAATGGCTTGCTGATAGGCTAGACCCATCACCTCAAATGGGTATTGTGCATTGGGATACGTGTACCATTTCCTTGAGATTCATTACACTACATGGGGATATGTGATGCTACATTGGTCTCCACATACTCATATATGATCATATCTACGAACATTGGGATCCATGTCATTTACCTTGGGATCCATGTCATTTAACTTGGGATACATGTCACTGCATTGGGATCCATGACAGTGCATTGAGCCATAACAGGGGTGCCATGTCATCACACATGCCATATGGACCACTCAAATTCATTCTCCTTGCTCAGTTGGACATTGCATTCACACTCATGCATTAATACTTCTCCTTGGACCATGCATGGGATTTATTAATGCATTGGATGAGTTAATTATATATTATGGAGGTGTTTACAAGTTGCTATTTAGACCATGATTTATCATTGATTACTTGAGGAGATACCACCTAGACGAGATGATGTGGCATGATTTATCATTGATTACTTGAAGAGATACCACCTAGATGAGCCCACATGTGCCATTTATCTTGACTTGTTGACTTGGACAGCTCACACATGTGAGAGATGACTCATCTTCTTGAGGTTGTTATTTCACAATTGGACCATCCCTTGGTTTGAAGTAGTCAGTTGGAGGATCTTTAGAGGTCCTTGGACCATGTTGACTCATTTGTCCACTTGTATCTTGGACATTGAGACTATTATTGAGGAGCGCACCTTCTTTACTCTCTCTCTAGACCATACTTGTGGAAATTACTATTGTATTTGGACCACTTCTAAGGATCATTTGGCTCTTCGAGGGTTTTGAGGTATTTGTTACATGATTTATTGTATTTTCCCATGGTTTTGATCGAGCTAATGGTTTTGAGCTTATAGTATTGAGCTAGCACATTGTATTGTATTATATTATATTTGAGTAGGATCTTCACCTACAAAAGGAGGATTCCTCTCTCATTTCAATTCGTTGAAGATTAATGAGAAAGTTACTTGAAAATTTCTTGTGCATCTATTATTTTTATAAGTGAATGCTAGTTATTTTGAAGGGTTTTAGATAAGCACTTTTCAGATTTGTTGGAATAAAAAGGCTACTACAAGGCCAAAGAAAGGTGAAATGGTCCACTTGGAAGGTTTATTAAGGTATGGTTTTCTAAAATTCCAGCTTAGACCATTGAAGATTTGTTCATTGCATTAAGGTAGGATGTCCTAGGGCTCTATCATTTTTCCTTGGCCAACCTTTGATATCACCTTGCTAGTACCTAGAGAGGCTTCTTCATGGACCAATCCTCCCATCCAACTTTGATGCAAACCTTCTAACCCTATAAAATGATTGAAGGGAAATCCTTTAGGTGCCATCAATATTATCTCATCCTAAACCCTAGAATTCACATAGATCTGGTATAGAGACCCCATAGACCTCCAAAGGCACTAGTTAATCATTGCCTTCAACCACCCAAAACCTAAAAAAACTTTTTTCCTTTTTTTTCCCTTTTTCCTTTTTTATTTATTTTCGATATAGCATTTTGTCATGTTTCACCTTGGATGTAGATTGCCTTAAGATTCATTGATATATCTCTCATGCAATTTATGCTAACCTTTCCTCATTGAATATCTTGAATGTTGGAAGCTCATAGGGTTTGGATCTAAGAGTCTCATTATTCATTTTTCTAAATTGATCTAAACCCAGATGGGCAATGCATCCCTAATTTGATTTTGGTCTGATGTTTGTGGAAGTCCCAAAAGGTTTAATTGTGCTTGGAACTATTGTCTTGAGCTTGTTTTCCATCTCTAATTTTCTGAATACATATTAGTGGACAAGGTTTTGTAAATCATCTTTCCATTCACCTCTTGAGAAATGTTTTGGATACATATTGTTCCCAATGATGCTAGCTACCCAAACAATGCCAAATCTAGACTAAAGACCTCCTAATATTGTTGGGTGTTGCCTCTTCTTGATTATTTTTTAAAAGTTTATCTTGTTATCTACTTTTGTATAGATATAAAAATTTGCAACCCTAGTATAACATCCTCTAATGCAAACGTTTTAAGGTGCCCCTTCCCTACTCCATAACTGGAAACCAAATGACTTGGAAGGTCCCCCAATTACCCTACCTAAAGCTGTAATTTTGTTAATTGCTTACTGTTTGAGGCCTCTTTCAAATTCTGTCAAAAAAAATGTAGAAGCATCCAGTGAGCAAATGAGGGTTCCCTCACTATCCCATGAGCAGTGTTTTCACATATTCTAGTTCCTTAGAATTTTTTCTAACCAGTTTATGTTAGAAAGAGGTCAGGGACCTCCTAAAAGATTCTATCGTTGATTGTCTTGAAGGTTGGTTCATTGTCCAGTGTTTACATTGAGTGTTTCAAATCAATTGGTGCAGGTCAAAATTGAACAAAAGTTACAGTCTTCAAATATATTGCTTGCAAAATTGTCAAAATAAATCAACAATATCATTTTTTGGTTCAAAGTATGGACATTACTCATACCTAATTTGTTATAATATTCATAGCCCTATGGTTTATGTGTGGAGGTCATTTGACATTATAACTTTGAAGATACAATGAATACATGTTATGAAACTATTCAATATTGTTGGTATATTGTTGATTATTGTTTGTCTTATTTGAATGAATGTGGTCTTTCTCAACACATAAATCACCTCATGAAGTTTTCATTAGATATGATGCTTTGAATGGACACATGTTGTGAATATTTTATATTTCATTGATATGGTACATTAATATATGCACTTTAAGTTTTGAATCAAACATACTTTACATTGGTTTGTGTGCTTTGCAAATTTATTGATTATTGATGTATAAATGATAATGAATGGTACATGGACATGATATATATTGATCTAAACTTGCATACAAACACTTTATTTTCAAGCATAGTTGCATTCCATTCAATTCCATTACAAATTGTCTTCTCTCATTTGACGTGTCTTATTCCTTTAGAGGAGGTAGAAACTTCAAAGTCAAACCAAGTCCTAACCCATCCTCATTCAAACACAATGATGGGACTTAGTCTTGACCTCATAGGAAAACCCTATGTAACATCCCCCCCCCCAAAAAAAAATAAAATTAAGTCTGAAATTTCTTATGAAATTATTTTTGTTTTTGGTAAATTCGAAATTGGAAATTTTTTTCCATTTAGGGAAATTCTGAATTTCGAATTTAATTAATTGTAATTAATGATTATGACTGTTGGGAAGAGATCTAATTTGACCCAACTAACTACTTGAATATGACACTTGTATGAAACAAAATATTTTATATTTATTGCTGATAGACAAATGGAACAACCAGAGTAAAATCAGCTGACCATGACTCCATGAGTGGGGAACATGTTGGAAATACCTCAGGGATGATTATTACAACTGGAAAATCTAGAATTTGGCCATTGGCAGCCCCTGGAAATCAGGGATTTTGAAAGCTGTGAAAATTCCCAAAGGGGGAAAAGACCTATGCAACAAATGTTTTGGCATATATAGCATATGGGAGGAGGCAGGACGTTGCCTAGTATGCTAGGAAAAGAAATGATCTCTTGATGTTATGAACACTATTGCTAAGTGTGAGGCAAGTAGAAACTGAGAAACTGAAGGACTATTGTTGAGGAGGAGTTCTGATTTCTCCCTCATGGATTCATGGTCAGGCTAGGGGGTGAATGGGACAAGTGGATTGGTTGTTTTGTTCTAAGGTTGGGAGGAACTTGGTTGTTCCATTTGTTGTTCAGAAATTTGTTCAGATATGTCTATCTTCTCCTTCTTTGTTTAGATGTCATTGTGAATTATTGGTTGATAAGATTTCATCTATTTAAATATGAATGAGGTATTCTGTTTACTAAATTATGAAGGAATGTAGTGAAAGGTAGGGTAGACTCTCACAGGTTAACGGTAGTTGTTGAGTAAAAATACTTCTAAGTAGTTTGACTGGAATGAAAATCGAATGGTGGAAATATACCAGGAAATGTAACTATACTAATAGATTTCTACTTCATTATTTATGTTAGAAACTACTGCCAGTTCGGTGCATCATATACAGTTGTTTATTCTGTTTTACAAGTGAATATCCGTAGGTGGACACTATTCTGGAATAAAATTGAAATTACAAATAGTACATACCTATATTACATATATACATCTTTGTGGATTACCTCTTGATTTTGGATGAATTATCCTATCACATTTAAAGCTATTGTTGTAAATGATTGTATATAATAGGAGCCAACTATGTATATAGACACATATATAAATATATATAGAGAGAGATAACCACACGATTTGCAAGACTCATTTCTAGAGACTGGAGTATGTATATCAATAGATACTAAGGATATAATGGAGGATGATTAAGTCTAACTGGTTATAATTCAAATTCTGGAAATAATGAATAAAACGAACCGAATATTTCAACGCAAATAAAATTATGGAATGAAAATGCTAGAGTAGCGAAAGCCTGATTAACTCAAAAAAAAAAAAATAGAGATTCTGGAACCCCTTAATGTCTACATGAATATTTTGATCAATTCGAATTTCACAGCTCTGTTAGCGAATGATAAATCACGTCAGCCCTTTGTATAAGTCAGACATCAATGGAATAAAAGAAAGCAATAGATATATTGGCCACAATGAAGTTATCTGAAAACACAATAATGTAGGAGCAACTAAAATTAGGGAACATGCTTCCAGGAAGTATAAATTTGATATGCTCTTTATTTCATAAACAATCTAATCAAAATGAATACCCAGCATATCGACAAAGCCTAGAATTAAATCGTTCTTAATCCTTGTATTTCATTATAGTATGCAGGAGAAAAATCTTGTGTCTTAAATATTAAAGTTTATCATACAACCCAAATCGAAACCAGGAGTCAAAGGTATGCCCAACCTACGCAATTATTGCGTTATAGTCTTCCACAATGAATAATATTACAACATTAGATTCATTTGCTAAATAGTAACTGAGACGATACTATACCTAATATGATATTCAAGATTGGAACCGAGAAGCTTCACTATTAGAACCTGGGACATTAAGTCCTGAGAAGTCTAAAAGAACTCGAGTACCTTTTATACGGGAGGATGCCCATAATACGAGGGTTCGAATGCTCCAACCCTGCAAGGAAATCAAGTAATTTCCATTAGTAATTGCCAAGGAATGATAAAGTTGCTTATATATGATATATAAAATTTAATTTCTGAGATAATTTGATTATAAAGAAAACAAATACAGAAGAGTTTGGATTGCACTTACCTTGGGGGCATAGTATAGGTCGTCTTGTCTCTGCGCATCTAACGAAGTCATCCACGAGCTGGAAGGGAGAAGGGGTACAAAGTTGATCTGATGGGTACCCTCGCAAAAATCAAGGGTCCCATCATTAGGTCGCAATATAAACATTCCTTAAACTTAAATACCAGAAAGAAAATTCAAAGGAAACTTCTGAAGATTAAAATGACCAAGAAATATAGGTTAAATGTATTCTACACTTTAGACCGAATGCAAGAATCCAGTTAGGGTAGCAGTCAGATATTCTTGTCGCAAGGTATATTTTTCCAAAAACTGTAATACTGAACAAAATATTATGCCGAATATTTTTTATCGAGTCCAAACATAAGTCGAATATTGATGTCGAAGAGATTTCAATGGTCAGAGATTTAATAGCCAATACTCCTACGGAATACAAATTTTTGAATGGTAGCTTACACACACAAAAGTTGATATGATTCAAATGGAGGACGTAACCCTAATATTAAGTCACAAATTCAAATAATAGCATGTGATGTCGTTGATACACAAGGTTTCCACCTCATATAAGTTTATTTATAGACTTAACCAAATGGGAATGCAGTAACCTATAAAGGAAAATTACCATCATAACTGTCACCTAATAATTCAAAGGAACCTACAAACTGGTAAACACCCATACAAGTGACCCAGACTAACAACTCTCAATATCAACCATCGAGCATAAACCAGTGAAGCCTTATGGATAATATTCATATGCTCAAATATTGAAACGTCTATGCAAAGAAATCGTTGAAATCGGAAATCCACATGCAGAGTACCAATAAAATACAGGAGGGTTTTAACTAATCGACGAAAGAATATCCTTACCCGGTTAAGGAGGATGATATGTTCACATTCTTCTTCCGTCAGGATGAAGTTCCTCCTCGGTGCTTACACCAAAGCATTTTTTTTCCACATTCATCCTCGAATTCTTTACATGGAGTAATCAATCCAAAGTGGAAATGAACCTAACTAAATCTGACACAAAATCTAAGAGGGGAAGGTTTAATGCTACCATATCAAGCCATGGGATATTTAGGAGGTGGCCAAACCGATACGGGACACGAAGGTAGGTGACAACCTCGGACGGGACCCTGTGCAGACATCCATTAAGGAGTTGGACGGAGGGTTCAATGTGCCTTGACAATTCCTCCACCGGTTCTCACGTCGAGTTAATGCGAAGGAGGGAAAGGTTTCAGAATGTCACTCTATAACTAACGAAGTTAAGCCCAGTTCAGTTAGAGTGTAACGATTTAATTCGTAAGGGGGTAACCCTTAGACTTCGATGAGAAAACGACCAACCCTTTTGTTTTAATGTGAAAGTGGGCCTAGAACTAAAATCATACGAGTTTCCTTATTGGCGTAATTTTCAGACTAAGACCTTAATATCACAGCCATACCATGACTGGGACTGTTGTCTCTTTGCCTAGAATAATCTTAGTTTGATTATGCCAAAATGCACTATCCCTTATACCTTAGTACTAGCTAGACAGGAAATCGAAATATGCCCAGACTTTGGAGTTTACCCTATTGGACTTATTAATACTTCGAATTATATTTTTATAAGAGGTCTTGATAGTATGCATGTGGTATATTCCAAATATATGTAGCTTCACACATATATATAGGAAGTTATATCAAGGAATTAATCGATAGGAAGTTATATATATACTAGACTGTATTTTTCAAAGAATAAGGATTGTTATATTGAATACTATTAACACTTTCATAATGATAGAAATATAGAAAGGAATTCGATAGGCTATGAATGATAAGGCCATTCCTAGTTGCTCTTACGATTACCTTGTAACTCGAATAATTCCAGGAGAGTAAAAAAATTAGGAACATAAGCCTAGGTAGAGTGGAACAGAGATAACGTCTATTTCTAGAACGTATCCTTACATCTTGAAATCTGTGAATTGTAAAGAAAGGAAGTTAAGTTAATTGTAAAGAAGAGAGTCAATGTCCGTAACGAAATTTATTTTATTTTTTTGGTAATTTTCGGGTACATTACACCCTCCTTAGGTTAGAAACCCTAGCCTTAAAGTGTAGAGGAAAGGCCACGGATATAATAGTGGGTTTCTTGTCTATTCATATCCCCAAGAACTCCTTCGCAGGATGAGACTTTCCTTTAGCGAGAGTTTGAGTGGTAACATATTCCACAAGCCATGCTTTTTACAACAAAATACAATCCAACACATCTCCAATATAATGATACTCGTGTGTATGTATAATTTCACATGAGTATTCCTAGGGGTATATTCCAAATACCCCTTTTTTATTATATTATTTCCTTTTAATTCCATAGTGGGTCTATTTCATTATTATATCCACATTACATTCAGTATCCCCTTGGGTACCTCCCTAGGTAAATTACACATTTTGTCTATGTTAATATTCCTAACTACTTCTTGTTGTAAGATTGTGTATAAATATATCGTCATGAATGGGGTTTCCTCTATCATAAGAACAATGAGTTGTATCCCATGGACAAATTTGGGGAAGATGGGATTGCAACATTAGCCCAAGATTCTTTAGTATTTCATAAATTGAAATGTTTTTGCCATTATTTCTTTCTACCATAATTAATTGCAATTTGATATTGGTAATCTCATGTTGGATTTGTTGTAGTTGATGAATAATGTATTATAGTAATATTTAAGGGATAGGAAGGCTTTGGGGTTACTCATTTGGAAGATCGAGGCTTGTGGGTACTCTATCAAGATGCAAATTCTTTGAATGAATTAAGCAAGGTGTCAATTTTATTCCCATGAAGATTGAGGATATATTTTGACCTTTTGATTATACTAAAAAAAATGTCTCTTATCGTATATTCTATTGTATCACATTCTGGATTAAGGCTCTTCGACCTCAAGAAGATATGGGATCCATGCAAATGAAAAAGAGAGACTACTCCTTTTCCATATCAATACTAATTTCTCCCTATTTTCATCTTTTCATTTCAATCTCATAAACCTATCCCCTAATAGCTTCATGGTGTCTTTCAACATAATATCTCGATAGCTCTTTAATACACTCCATATACTTAGCTTAGAGTGAGGGGATATGTGCACTAGGTTGAGCTAGAGTGTATGTCTAAGTTGGATTTGAAGAGGTGATTAATTTGGGTTGGGAATATTGGCCTCTAAAGTGGAAGCCTCTCTTTTTCCTCTCATTGTTGTAATGGTTACACCCTCATTAGGGGAGCTTTTTGAGTGTTATACTTCAAGAGAAAAATTATCAAAGTGTATTATATGTTTTCCCTTACAAACCATTGAGGAAAGAGAGTTGAAATTCATCGTAATGGATAACAACGAAATATAGATAACCCCAAGTATGATAAGGTTAGATTTTTAGATGGACATTAGGGTATGGAGAAGAGTCTGCTATGTGTGAAGAAGAGAGTTTCTTTTCCATAATTATTTTGGTAATAGTTAAAGAGATAGAGGCTTTAGAGTCAACATTATCACCGGAAACCCATACATGTTTAAAAAGATAAAACCAAACCCAAATATCCCAACCAAATAGTAAGCACAATATGAGCCAAAGCTTTGAAACTATAAACTTTTCTTCTTACTCCAAAAAAATGTATCGAGTTTCTTTTGAAAGCCTCAAGGATGAAGTACTGAGAGAGTCAAGAATATAAATACATTCAAGTTAACTAAGATAAAATTTTAATTTTTCGTAGTAACACCCAGAAACCCCCCAACAAAACCAAGCATAAATCCATAGACAAGGTAAAAAAAAACACTCAAGGAAGTTTAGAAACACTAGATATTGATAATCATAATATGATCCACACATTGGACACTCCTCAAGTGTAATAACATTGGTATATAATTCTCTAATAAGGTAGACAATCTAATGCAAAAATCATGCAAGTCGAAGTCGTGAGGGCCCCATATAAGAAAAGGATCCACAAATGCTTTGTGAATTGTTATCCCCGACTCTTAGGGATAACTAAGGAGATCATGTTTCAAGGCCCTCAGTTTGCAGACATGGAGTACCAAGAGACAACTTGACCAACAGTGTCCACTTGCACAGACAGAGACCCACCTCGCCACTATAGTTCTAGGTTCATCATGAAGGTATCCACCACATCAGCTAGCTTCTAGAAGACATTGGGTCTTGATCCATGAGGTACAAGATAGGTATTATGGTGAGTGTCATTTCAATATTTGAGGCATTTGAGTTTCTACATTTTAAACTTCTTTTGATTATGTAGCATTTGCTTGGACATTATGCTATTTTCCTTATTACACTTTGGTGGTTTACATTGCGCCCTAGTAAATGGGTCACCTTTAGGGATAGGCTTGCTACTAGGAGGTCCTCTTGACGAGTCATTGTGCCATTCCTTATCATATTTACCACTTTACACTCTTCATCCCCTCCCTCCTTATCTTTTGGGATTTTCGGGTGTACTGACCCAAGAAGGGATTGTCCCTCTTTTCATAGGAAGAAGGGGTTGAAGGCCCAGAGATTTGTAGATGGAAATAGATAAAATTCAATCATGAACCTTCAAAATCTCACCCAGGGATCCTGAGGACAATGAAATGTCTCTCATAAGAAACTGATGGGACCTATGAAAAATAACAATACAAAAATCCCAACCAAGGTAGAGCGTGTGTGGGCAATGTTTTTCGTGCTTAGGTAAAAGCCCCACACATTGTCTTCAACTTGGGGAAATATAATGTGACCAAGGTAGAGTCAAGGTGGGCATTGTTTTTCATGCTTAAGTAAAAGCTCCACCTTGGCTTCAACCTAGAAACATCCTAAAAGAACAAATGACAATAAATGGGCTTGGAAAAAGATTGCATTGAAAACGAAGGTGCAACACACTCTCTACAAAGGCACCCATAAATGAGACACTATAATCGCGTGTATATCATGAACCCCATGCCCAAAAATTTCCCCCCCCATCCATGTCACCTTGTCCACATGACCTAGAGAGGAGTCCACTTGGGAAACACTCCTAAAATTGAGGTACGATTCACCCAATAGGTCGCTTTGTCAACCCTCCCATACCTAAATTTGGCAAATTGCATAGGGTCTTTGACCACTTGTATATTTTGATGAGGTGGTTTGGATGTACATGCTTAGATGGCTCTTTTATTGATTTTATTTACTCATCATGATGCATTTGAATTGAGATCCTTTGAGGGCGCATTCATTGTCTTTGTAGGACCTAGTTGGTGGACATATTTGGAAGAACAAGCCTCGATTGGGCTTCCTTGGGGCTTGAAGCCCACAGGTTGGATACCATGGCCCGCACACCGGACAATGATGCTATCCTTTGGAGGCCTAAGGAGATACCATGGAGGACATAACCCAACTTTTATCCAGCCCAACAATTTTCTCTTGAGGCTAAGACATCGCTTTTGAGGAGGTTGGCGTCCCCTAGGGCTAGGGCTTGTGGTGGTGGTGTTGTTGTTTGACACTTGACATCTTTGGATGGAGAGGGGCACCTTGAGGACCATATCACTTGAGAGGGAGGCTTTTGGAGGCCAACGTTTCATCTCCAAGCTCAATGATTTGCTAAAGATGTCAAAACATCTCCCTAAAGGGATGATGACATGCTTCTTTAAGGTTTCTTATGTGCATTTTAGGGTTAAAATTGAATTTTATATTGTAAAGGGGAAAAGTAAATGTTTTTGTCCCCTTACTTTGTGGTTTACCCTAAAATCAAGTGGACAACCACTTGTAGTAGGATTTGTATAAATAGAGATAATTTCATTTCATTTTTACATCATAACTCACCCATCTTTGACAGGATTCTTGGTTGAAATTTGCGCCCTACTTGGGAAATTTTGTCTATCTCTCTTGCTATGGTTTTCTTTGGCTATTGGATGAAGAATTGAGGCACTATCTTTCTTGGAGGTTATTTATTGCTTTTATGGTGGATTTTTTTGGTTAAAAGGAGTGTATCTTGTTAATTCTTGGACTAGGTAAGGAAACTTTCATGTTATTGCTTATTTGCTTGGTCACAAGGTTAATTTCCTAAGATTTTACGGAGTATAAGGGAATGCAACCCCACTAAGCTTATCATTTTTGTCTTGGAATAATTTGTTGTGTAAAGGAATACTACGAGGAGTAAAATGGTTTACACCCTCCTAGGGTTTTCCTTAGCTAGTTTTGTTTTTCTTGGGGATTAAAAGGGATTACACCCCCGAGGAAGTAGCACAACAAGCTCTTTCTTTTTTAAAGACACTATAACCCAATAGTTAAAGGCACTAATATCTTGCATTGGAGAAATACAATCATCGCATTGGGATACGTACAACTATGAGATATCAAAATTGTTTAACTTGAATCTTTTCTACATGTTATAAGCTTTCTTGTGCCCTAAGGGCGTCCTCTTTTAGCGAAGGATTTTATTGTTGCAATAAATTTAATGCTACATCCATTAGGGATGCAACAAACCTCACTTTATTTCATCATTTACTCAATTTTCAACCGTGGAAATTGACTTCTAAACCTAGATTATTGTTCTACTGGTTATGTGCTATCTTTTTTACGATTTACTTATTGATTTTTATGGTTGGAACTTGTTGTTGTAGCAATTGTTTGCTACAGACATAAGGCATCCTTAACACTTTGTTCATAACTTCATTTGGCAACCATACTTTACCGTAAAAGTTCATGCTCAAATATTGGAAAGTTATCTATTGTTTTAGTACTTCATTGTCCACTAATTATTTGACAATTTTGATGGTTAAATATGCAATAACTAGCTATTGTTCTTGTTGATATATACTTCTATTGACTTATGCAAATAGAGACACCAAGCTTAACTTGCTTGTCCATTGGATTTGTAAGCTTGTATCTTGTCTTTTCTTGTGTCTAGGGCAAGTACAACCATCTTCAGCAGGTACTCAAACACTTGGCAATTATAAACCACCTTGAAGTTCGTTGTCAAACCACTCTCCATTTAGTAACTTGAACTATAGGGGCATTTGTTCATAAGTATCACTTTCCATCTCGCATTCCTCCTAGGATCACCCACTACTCCTCTTTGTGTCGAATTTTTCCTTCACAAAAACCAGGGAAAATTTATCTAAGGTAACAATGGATAAACTCTCCCACCATTATCTCCATCCATTGGATTGGGTAGGGGTCGGGCTTTGCCCAACCTACCGTTTGCACGATAACAGTGAACCAAAGTTTCATGTGTTTTGATCGTTTTTCAAAAAATAGACAATTTGAATGCCTTAAAATTAGTGAAAACCGTATTCTAACTTAATGGCCCTTATTCAACGCTGGGTAGCCATAAAATCGAGATTGATCCGAAAATGGAAGTGAAGGGACTTAACTGCACAAACTCAATTTTTGTTTTAATCGATTCTCTCTGATTCAGATAATCCGAGTAGAAGAAGTCGGGTAGCCATCATCAGAAAATCAAGATGAACCCGTCATATATTAAAATGGAAGTGAAGCGACTCAGTACACAAACTCAAAAAAAACAAAAAACGATTATGTCTGATCCAGATAGTTATGAATAGAAGAATAATACAGTGGAAAATAAAAGAACTGGATCGAAAAGACTGAGATCGTGAACTCAGATGTAATATCATGTCATTCACACCGCCCGCCAAAGGAAAAGAAGGTCGTAATTTACAGCCGCTGTAGCGGAAAGAAATCCCTCGATGTGAAAAGGAGCACCCAAATGCCATACTTGCTTCTCGAGTGGACATGGAGCACCGTTCAGGCGAGTCGCGACTGCACAAAGAGCTACCAGAGCAGATACAACCTAATATCCACACAGAAAGAAACGAATAAACACAGGGCATACGATTTATTTAGAAGCGACTAATCTGCGTTGTGAAACTAGGTTTTGGAAAAGATCAAAGCAAGAGATAAAAGGAAGCTTGGGAAGAAAGGGTGTGTATGTTTTGTTGGAATAATGTAGAAATTAGTATTTATGCAATTAAGTTGTTGTGAGTTGTTATGTGCCTTTCAGATTTAGGGTTTGCTGGTGGTTTCGGATCCACTTTTGTAGGAGGTCAGTTCAAGGTTGTTGTGAGCACCTTTGTGCTATATAAATGTAATTGATTGGCTTCAATAATTAATCAAGTGAGCTCTGCTCAGGTATTCAGTTTGGTTCTGCATCTGTTGTTTAATATGTTTTACACCGTGGAAACAGAAAAACATTTTATTTTAAAGTGTGAAGCCTTTAAAGACATTAGAAACAGCTATGTAAGCATCTTGACAGCTAGTTCTTGGAATAATTTATTCAACCAAGGGACAATGGAGAAATTGGAAGAACTTAGCATCAAATTGAACAGGAAAATCGCTGAAATGCAAAAATCAATGTGTGAGACCATCTATCCCATAGACTATTATTAACATCCTAAAGACTTAAAATAATTTATTTCTTTCTTCTTTTTATCCAATAAACTATGATTAACATACTGAACATTAAAATAATTTATTTATTTTTTCTTTCTGTCCGGTACAGTGGAGAATAATCCGTCTAGAAGAGACAAAGAAACACAGAGAGTCATTATCAATTTGCTGACAAAGAAACACGGAGAGAAACTTGCCATTTGCGGAGGAGAAATTGTCAACCAAAGAGCAACACTAATCCCTGCTGAGCAACACTTATCCCTGCTGATAGATATCAGTAGTGGCAAGAGGAGCAGAGGTATTGCTGTTTCATTTATTTGCAGGGAAGTTTTTTCAGCCAGTCCAAAACATATGAATTCCAAAATGGAGCAAAACGTGGATATGCCAGTATAAGGAAAATGCTTGCAATCCATTTAACATTTTCAAAAGATGTGGGTATTTTCAAGAGTCAAAAAAAAGGATATTTTTATTCCATATAGGTAATTAAATTTCTTTTTTATAAATTCATTTAAATTTAATGTATGAAACGTTAAAAGTATTAAATTTTTTGATAATTTAAAATAATTATAATATTATTCTTATTAAAAAAATTGTAATTGTAATATTTTTATTTATATATAAATCTAAAATCTGTTTTTATATGATTATTTTATTATTATTATTATTAAATTTTATTTATTTATATAAATAAATAAATAATTTGTAGTAATTATAATATTTTTATTTATATATAAATCTAAAATCTATTTTTATATAATAATTTTATTATTATTATTATTATTATTAAATTTTATTTATGTATATAAATAAATAAATAATTTCAATCTCTTTAATAATTTTGTATGTAACTTTGATTTGGCATTAACATCCACATTTCTTGTAAAGACGTTTTTTTATATCACTTTTAACTCATTTGTGTGTTTTGACATTCACGTAGAAAAGATCTCTATCACTTCCTCTAGCATAATTGAACTAATGGGGTTACAATTAACACAATCGAAATAATGAAGACCTTGCTTCATGTTACCCCCCTCTCACATAGGGGTAACTAGAGGAGATCATGTCTCATGGTCCATAATGAAGACAATGATCCCAGAGATTATCATCAACATTCTTCACAGACATTAGCCCATCAGATGCCTCCCCCCTTATCTAGTTCAGCTTATTTCATTTACTCAACATGGCTCATCTGGTAATGGTGGTCCAACACACATGAGGTACACTAGTCATTGTTTAATATAATGTGTCACATTTAATGCATCAGGCATTTAGGTGAGGATTGTTATCCCCGATATCTAGGGATAACTAGGAGATCATGTCTCAAGGCCCACATGGTCCTAGACATGGAGTACCGAGAGCAGGAGTGACTTAGGCATGGCCCTCGAGGGCCCATGCTTTCTTCTTCTCAGCCAGACTTGTCCTGTCAGCAGTACCAGCTTCCATCACTACCGGCCTGGGCTTGCATCAAAGAGGGCTCTTGCTCCAT